>SNQJ01S0014391.1:165711-176985 GCA_010110895.2 Picea sitchensis | reverse complement strand
ACTTAGGCTCCCTGGCCTAACAAAACTCATAAGCCTACCGCTTATTCAAAACTTGGCTCACCAGCCTATAGAACATATTTACAATTCTTTGCATATAACATGATCTGCAATGGGGCTCGGCCTTGGGGACACTACAAGGAGCATCATAAGCAGCCAGCCAAACGAGCATGAAGGCAGAAGACAGTTGGAGGAGCGCAACACACATTTTACACGTTTTGAAATATTTTTGAAAAATTAAAGAACAGATATTAGTGTAATAGCTAGAAGCGTACTTGCATTTATATTTGGTTGTTGTAAACAGATCGTGAGTGATTTGTTCTCATTTTTCAATGTAAAAGGCATTTAATCCCAGTTAATGAAAGTAGGTAGATTTGAATTATGGATTAGATAGTTTTAGAAGCGTAGGAGGGAAAATGAATATAGACACCCTCTCCCTTGTATCATTTAGAAGCTTTTGATTATCATTCAAATTTTCATAAGATGGAGAGCTGTAGCAGAGAGCTGTAGAGAATAACCCATGTACAGGAGAACTTGAGTTAATATATGAAGCTTTGACTCAACTTTCATGGTGTTATGATGCTTACTGTTTACATTTGTTGAATTCTATGTTTACAATTTCTTTGTTTCTCTATATGCATTTGTTTCAATGTCGTGTTATGAGTATGGTTTCATGTTGAATGTCTGGAGTCTGAGAGAAGAAAGAGAATGAGTTTCAATTGTTTCTTGTCCTAAGAGTTCCTACAAGGAGTGCAGTGAAATGTCCGCAAGGTGTACATTGACAAGGGTTATGAGTTTTATCTCAGAAAGCTTAGGAAGGATACCGTTGTTCTCATTCTAGCAGAAGCGCAGGTGAAGCACAAAAGCCATGCAAGGTGTGTGCAGGCTATTCAAAGCCTTAGAAGTTATTACCTAAGGAAAAGATTGAAGGACCACTACTGTAAAGAGTGCACAGGGTCTAGAAATCAAATAACCAGGGGTTATTTGAAAGTTTGTTGCAAGGAGTGCATGCAGGAGTCATTTTGAGAGACTTGAGTTTGTAAGGGAAAGTTTAGGAGGATTAGTACCTTTGAATTGTTCAAAGGGAAGGAGAAAAATTATCTCGCAGAAGCCAAGTTCTAGTGGAAGAACGTTGGTCCATTTCACAGAAGTTATCAACGAGGAAACGAGCGGTTGAAATTCTCCATGGAGAAATCACGAAGTTGCGAGGACCATAGGATCCAGAGGAGCTGCAAGGTGGATAAGGATTGGACGAACCCATCACTTTGGTATCAGGAATCAATGTGGATCATTGATCGTGATCTGTTTCGAGTCGTCAGATCATTCTGGGGATTTGGAGTTTGTAAGTCCGAAGTTAAGCCAAAATCCTTGGTCACTCTAACTCTTGAATCGTGAGAAGGATTGTTAAGTGTGGAATTTTGGGATTTCGGTAATTCGGGATTCATAATACTGGAAATTCTGATGACAAGGAGCCAGGGGCCTTTGCATTGAAAACCCCGAAATTACAAAACTTGAAATATCCTTGAAGTGGCATTTCAACACTTCATGGATCGTGGTTTCGACATTCCCATTAACAATGATTCGGGGCACTTCACATAAGAAAACCCGAAGTCATGAAATGCGAAGTATTGCTGAAGTGGAATTTTGACATCTCGACATTTCGGGGTTTGGGAACCTGAGAAGACAGTGGTTTGGAATCGAGAGTCTCGAACTCCCGGTACCCAAAATCCCAAAATACCGTGGGTCGTCGGATCTAAAGGGAGGCTATTAGTCATTGATTTCGTAGAAGGCGCCATTTCAGAATTCGGGATTTCGAAGTAGTAGGGGAATGACAGTCGAAGGCTTGTACAAGTAGTAAAATCTGGGAAGAGTGACAGGTGGTAGGAATCCACGATAGAAACAAAGGACAGCTGAGAAGATAGGTGGCACATACTCATTGCCAGGTAGTGTCAATTCCCGTTGACCGTTTTGGGGTTTCGAAGGTTGGAGAGCCAAGAAGCCTTGCATCAGGATTCACGAAATCGTGAAGTTCAAAACTTCGAATCAATGAAAGAGTCTTGTTCCTAACCATTGGAGAACCATCCTTTGTTGAACGTATCGGGATTTCAGTGTTTCAGTGTTTGCGAAGACAAGGAATTGGGGTCCTTTTCACCGAAATTCCCAAAGTCATGAAACGCGATTCAGTTGTGGAGGAGGACGCGGTCAAAGATTTCAGCGTTTCGGCATTTCAGGTTTCGGTGGGTTGAAGAGCTATAAACTCAACAACAGAGTTCCCAAAATCGCGAAACCCGGAATCCTAGTTCGACAAAGGGCACGATGTCATTGAGGTCAGGAGATTTGGGTGATGCCTTGGGTTTGATCACATGGGGCATACTCATAAGGACCTGTGGATACACTGTCATGTGTGTGAGGGATTCCCTATGGGGGAAATCAAAGATTCAATCAGACTCAGGAGGGAAGATTTAGAATGATCTTGAGCGGATCTCGGCCCGAGGGTTGGGGCTCTGCACTAGTTGTGGTATCAGAACCTGATTGTGTCTGTATATTTCAGGTAGAAGGAGATAGAGAAAAAGGAGTAATCTGATACGCACTAGTTTTGGTATAAGAGCATAGAAAAAGTTCTTTGCTTTCTATAGCAGAGAAAAGAGGAACCTTTTACAACCATGCCACCGAGGAGAAGAGACAAACTAGTGCTTGATCCAACTGTGGAAAGATAAATGCATGAGTTACGTGCCAGACCTGATGCTATGGAGACAACATAGAGGTGCATAGTTGACGCTGGAGATATCAGTGAAGATGAAAGTGAAAATGAAGCTAGACATGAAGGAGATGAAGATGCAATCAAATATGCTATGGATGAACACCTATTCAGGGCTATTGCAGGGATAGGTGCCAGAGAAAAAATGGCCATTCCAGTGTATGAGGGAAACTTGGATGTTGAAGAGCTTCTAGACTAGATTTGAGCTCTGGATAAATACTTTGACTATGAGGATGTCGAGGAAGACAAGAAGGTCAAACATGTCATTACCAGACTTAAAGGGCATGCAACACTATGGTGGGATGAACTGCAGGCTGAAAGATGTTGCAAGGGCAAGCAGAAAATTAAAATCTGGGATAGAATGGTTGCAAAGATGAAAGCCAAATTCATACCCAAGGATTATCAAATCACTCTGTTTCGGAGGATGCATAATTTGAGATAGAAGTTGATGTCAGTAAAAGAATACACTAAAGAATTCTATAGGATAAACATCAGAGCAGGTCATCGGGAAAGCGATGATGAAAAGGTTGCCAGAAACATGAATGGTCTGCGGTATGAAATTCAAGATGAGATGAGCATGATGACCCTTCAAAATGTGGAAGATGCTTATCAGATGGCTCTAAAAGCTGAAGAGAAGTTGAGTTGGAAGCAAGGTCAAAGAGGCCGAGGCAGAAGTCAAGCCAGAGGTAAAACAATTGCCCAAGACAAAACTCATAAATCTAAAGAAGAGGGGAAGAAACCTCAAACTCAACATGAGAGAGGAGGAAGCTCACAGAGAGGGAAGTATGCTGATAGAAGTACTTTTCCTCGAACCAGAGGAAGAGGAAGAGGCAGAGGTGGTGAAGTGAAGTGCTTTGTCTATGGAAAAATCAGACATAAATCCTATGAGTGTGTAGATAAGGAGAAAGATGGTGGTGAAACTCACATTACCAAAGCTCAAGGATGAAATGTTGAGGCAGGAGACACTGAGGACGGAATATCCTTAACGATGAGGAAAGTTCTCTTGAAGCCAAAGAAGGAGGCAAAGAACCCAGCCCAAAGAAACAGTTTGTTTCAGACTGCTTGCAAAACCAAATATAGGGTATGTAAGGTCATAGTGGACAGCGGTAGCACAGATAATCTCGTATCTACAGAGATGGTAGAAAATCTAGAACTGGAGACTATTGTACATCCAATCCCATACAGAGTTTCATGGCTACAAAAATGACATCAGGTAAATGTCACTAAACAATGTTTAGTTGAATTTAAAATAGGAGGATATAAGGATGAAATATTATGTGATGTCATTCCCATGGATGTTTGTCATCTATTGTTGGGTAGACCATAACAATATGATAGAAACATAGTTCATGATGGGAGGAAGAACACATACACCCTTGAGAAAAATGGTAGGACTCACATGTTGTTGTCGATTAAGAACCAAGAAGTGGAAACAGAGACAAGCAACACTGTACTTCTCATGAGTGGGAAAGAACTCCTTAAGGAGGTTAAGAAGAAGGAAGACACACGATTTATTGTGGTCAGGAAGCCCAAAATTGTTTTGACTAGTACAAGGATAGATGATTTACCAGAAGAAATCTAGAAGTTGCTAGAAGAGTTTGCTGATATAGTAGTGGATGAACTACCTTGCTCGTTACCACCAATCAGAAGTATAAGCCATCACACCGATCTTATACCTGGATCTAGTTTACCAAACAAATCCGCGTACAGGTTGATGCCACAGGAAAATAAATAAGTTAAGAGATAGGTCCAAGACTTAATGGACAAAGGATTGATTCGAGAAATCTTGAGTCCATGCGTTGTTCCGACAGTGCTCAGCCCAAAGAAATATGGAGGGTGGAGAATGTGTACAAACTCAAGGGCAATCAATAAGACTACCATCAGATACAGATTTCCATTGCCAAGGATGGATGACTTGATGGATTGCTTGAGTGGAGAAAGATTCTTTTCAAAGATTGATTTGAAAAGTGGGTATCATCAAATTCGAATGAGAGAAGGTGATGAATAGAAGACATCATTCAAAACGAATGGGGGGCTGTATGAATGGCTTGTCATGACATTTGGCTTAATGAATGCACCCAGTACTTTCATGAGGTTGATGAACGAAGTCCTGAAGGATTTCATAGGGAAATTCGTCATCGTATATCTTGACGATATATTAATTTTCAGCAAGACAGAAAGAGAGCACTTAAAGCATTTAGTTGTCGTAATGAGGAGATTACAGCAAGAGAAATTTCTAACGAATGTGAAGAAATCATCATTTATGAGGACAAAAATCATTTATTTGGGTTTTGTTATATCTGCAAAGGAGCTGAAAATGGATCCGGAAAAGGTAAATTCTATTAAGAATTGGCCATCGCCAAAAAATGTGTTTGAAGTTTGAAGCTTCCATGGTTTGGCTAGTTTCTACAGGAAATTCATGAAAAATTTTAGTGGATTTAGCACATCAATGATCGATACGATGAAGAAAATACATAAATCTTTTCACTGGACGGAGGAAGCAGAGAAGAGTTTCAATCTGCTGAAGAAGAAGATCACTGAGCAACCAATTCTGGTTTTTCCAAACTTTAGCAAGACATTCCAGGTCAAGTGTGACATGAGTGGATTTGCAATTGGAGCGGTCTTGAGCCAATACGATAGGCTGATCACATATTTCAATGAAAAATTGAATGAAGCGAAGATCAAGTACTCAACATATGACAAAGAATTCTATTGAGTCATACAAGCACTGAAGAAATGGAGACATTATTTGGTTCCTAAAGAGTTTGTTTTGTACAGTGATAATCATGCTTTACAATTCGTGACTCAACAGGAGAAGTTGAACCAAAAACATGCTAAATGGGTTGAATTCATGCATAATTTTACTTTTGTGATTAAGCATATTTCTGGAACTGCTAACAAAGTTGTTGATGCTTTGAGCAGGAAATGTTTTCTTATGCAAGAGTTTAGAGTCAAGACTTTAGGTTTTGATAACCTCAAAGAAATGTACAAGGATGACCCAGATTTTAAGGAAGCGTATGAATCATTTGAGAATCCATTTTTTAGAGACAGAAGCCAGTGGAATAAATACATGATCTAGGATGGATTATTATTCAGGGGCAATCAACTATGCATTCCAAAATGCTCCATGAGGGAGAATCTGTTGAAGGAAAGACATAGTGGTGGATTGGCGGGACACTTCAGTCATGATAAGACGTTCTCAAAGTTGAATGGCTCATATTTATGGCCAGGGATGAGGACAGATGTTAAAAAATTTGTGGACAGATGCAGAATTTGTCAGCACACAAAAGGGAAAAGGCAGAATACAGGGTTATACCAGCCATTACCCATACCAGAAAGGTCGTGGGACGCAGTGAGCATGGATTTTGTATTGGGACTGCCAAGGACACAGAGAGGATATGATTCAATCTTTGTGGTGGTAGATAGATTTTCCAAGATGGCACATTTCATACGATGCGAGAAAACCAGTGATGCAACTCATATTGCGAACCTGTTTTTCAAAGAAGTCGTCAGACTTCACGACTTGCCAAAGAGTATTGTTCCTAATCGGGATACCATGTTCGTTGGAAATTTCTGGAGGACTTTGTGGAAAAATATGGGGACAAGTTTGTATTTTAGCTCAGCATATCATCCTTAGATGGATGGGTAGATAAAAGTCATGAATAGGAGCTTGGGATCTTTGTTGAGGAGCTTAGTGACTGAACACCACAATCAGTGGGATCAGATTCTACCACAGGCATAATTCACTTATAATGCTTCACTTAACATAAGCACAGGGTAGAGTCCATTCCAAATAATATATGGAATGCAGACAAGGGGAGTTTCTTAATTGAAATATTCGAAACAAAATGAATTCATAACTGCTAGTGCAGAGGACTTTGCAGAAGAAATGAAGGAGCTTCATAGCCAAATAAAGAAGCAGTTGCAGAATTCAATTCAAGAATACAAGCGCAGAGCAGATCAACACAGACGAGAACTTCAATTTGAAGTTGGTGATCTGGTTCTTGCACATCTGAGGAAGGAGATGTTCCCAAGGGGAACATATAACAAACTAAAGATGAAAAATATTGGACCGTGCAAAGTCATGCATATGAGATTGAATTACCCGATGGGATCGAAATTTCACCAATATTCAATGTTGCGGATTTGTACCCTTACAAAGCTGAAGAAGTAGGAGCAGAAGAAGAACAAAAAGAAATTCATTGGACAAAAAAAATCCTTGCAGCTTAAAAGCCACAGATGGAAATCATAATTGACAACAGGGTTAGTAAAAGGACCAGGAGGAAGGAGTATTTTGAATACTTGGTCAAATGGAAAGGACATCCAGTTGAAGATGCCAGTTGGGAAGATGAAGAAAAAATTCATAAGCATGGACAGACCGCGCAAGATCTCATGAACAAGAGTTCATGAAAATTTTCAAGTGAGGGAGTATGATGCAGGAGCATCATAAACAACCAATCAAGCGAGCATGAAGGTGGAAGACAACTAGAGGAGCATAACACACATTTTACACATTTTGAAATATTTTTGAAAAATTAAAGAATAGATATTAATGTAATAGCTAGAAGTGTACTTGCATTTATATCTGGATGTTGTAAATAGATCGTGAGCGATTTTATCTCATCTTTCAATGTAAAAGGAATTTGAGCCCAGTTAATGAAAGTAGGTAGATTTTAATTATGGATTAGACAATTTTAGAAGCGTAGGAGGGAAAACAAATATAGACACCCTCACCCTTGTATCATTTGGAAACTTTTGATTATCATTCAGATTTTCATAAGCTGGAGAGCTATAGTAGAGAGTTGTAGAGAAGAACCCATGTATAGGAGCACTTGAGTTAATATATGAAGCTTTGACTAAACTTTCATGGTGTTATGATGCTTATTGTTTACATTTGTTGAATGCTATGTTTACAGTTGCTTTGTTTCTCTGTATGCATTTGTTTCAATGTCGTGTTATGAGTATGATTTCATGTTGAATGTATGAAATCTGAGAGAAGAAAGCGAATGAGTTTCAATTGTTTCTCGTCCTGAGAGTTCCTGCAAGGAGTGCAGTGAAACATCTACAAGGTGTGCATTGACAAGGGTTCTGATTTTTATCTCAGAAAGCTCAGGAAGGATACCGTTGTTCTCATTCCAGCAGAAGTGCAGGTGAAGCAAAGAAGTCATGCAAGGTGTGCGCAGGCTATTTGAAGCCTTAGAAGTTATTACCTAAGGAAAATATTGAAGGACCACTACTGCAAAGAGTGCACAGGGTCAAGAAATCAAATAACCAGGGGTTATTTGAAAGTTTTTCGCAAGGAGTGCGTGCAGGAGTCATTTGAGAGACTTGATTTTGCAAGGGAAATCTCAGGAGGATTAGTACCTTTGAAGTGTTCAAAGGGAGGGAGTGAAATTATTGTGCAGAAGCCAAGTTCCAGTGGAAGAACACTGGTCCATTTCATAGAAGTTATCAAGGAGGAAATGAGCGGTTGAAATTCTCCATGGAGAACTCACAAATTTGCAAGGACCGTATGATCTAGAGGAGCTGCAAGGTGGATAAGGATTGGACGAACCCATCACTTTGGTATCATGAATCAACATGGACCATTGATCATAATCTGTTTTGAGCCGTCAGATCATTCCCATGATTCAGAGTTTGTAAGTCCGGAGTGTAAGCCAAAATCCTTGTTCACTCTAACTACTGAATCGCGAGAAGGATTGTTAAGAGTGGAATATTGGGATATCGGTAATTCAGGATTTGAAATACCGGAAATCCTGATGACAAGACGCCAGGGGCCTTTGCATTGAAAACCCTGAAGTTACAAAACCCGAAATATCCTTGAAGTGGCATTTTGACACTTCGGGGATCGGGGTTTTGTCATTCCCATTGACAAGGATTCGGGGCACTTCACATAAGAAACCCCGAAGTCGTGAAACGTGAAGTATTGGTGAAGTGGTGTTTTGGCATTTCGGCATTTCGGGGTTCGGGAACCCGAGAAGACAGTGGTTTGGAATCGGGAGTCTCAAACTCCCGATTCCTGGAAGCCCAAAATATCGTGGACCATCGGATCTAAAGGGAGGCTATTAGCCGTTGATTCCGTAGAAGGTGCCATTTTGGAATTCATGATTTTGAAGTAGTAGGGGAACGACAGTCGAAGGCTTATTCAAGTCTCGAAAGACAAGAAGAGTGATAGGTGGCAGGAATCCATGATAGAGACATAGGACAGTTGAGAAGATATGTGGCATGCAATTGTTGCCAGGTAGTGTCAATTCTCGTTGACCATTTCGAGGTTTCGAAGGTTGGAGAGCCGAGAAGCCTTTCATCAGGATTCGTGAAATCGCGAAGTCCAAAACTCCGAATCGGCAAAAGAGTTCCGTTCATAACCATTGGAGATGCATCCTTTGCTGAATTTATCAGGATTTTGGCATTTCGGTGTTTTCGAAGATAAGGAATCGAGGTCCTTTGCACCAAAATTCCCGAAGTCACGAAACACGATGCAATTGTGGAGGAGGGTGCGGTCAAAGATTTCGGTGTTTCGACATTTCAGGTTTCGGTGGGTTGAAGAGCCAGAAACTCGACAAAAAAATTCCTAAAATCGCAAAACCCAGAATCCAGGTTCGACGAAGGGCGCGATCTCATTGAGGTTAGGAGATTTGGGTGATGCCTTGGATTTGATCACATGATGCATACTCATAAGGACCTGTGGATACACCGTCGTGTGTGTGAGGGATTGCCTGTGGGAGAAATAAAAGAGTCAATCAGACTCAAGAGGGAAGATTTAGAACAATCATAAGAAGATCTAGGCCCGAGGGTCAGGGGTCTGTGCTAATTGTGGTATCAGAGCCTGATTGTGTCTATATATTTCAAGCAGAAGGATCTAGAGAAAAAGGAGTAGTCTGATACACACTAGTTTTGGTATCAAAGCATAGAAAAAGTTATTTGCTTTATGTAGCGAAGAAAATAAGAACATTTTACAGCCATGTTGCCGAGGAGAAGAGACAGACCAATGCATGATCCATCCATGGAAAGAGAAACACGTGAGTTATGTGCCAGACTTGTTGCTATGGAGACAACACAGAGGTGCACAGTTGACGTTGGAGATATCAATGAAGCTGAAAGTGAAAATGAAGTTGGACACGAAGGAGAAGAAGTTGCAGTCAAAGATGTTGCGGTTGAATGCCTATTCAGAGTTGTTGCAAGGATAGGTGCCAGAGAAAAAATGGACATTCCAGTGTATGAGGGAAACTTGGATGTTGAAGAGCTTCTAGATTGGATTAGAGCTCTGGATAAATACTTCGACTATGAGGATGTCGAGGAAGACAAGAAGGTCAAACATGCCGTTACTAGACTTAAAGGGCATGCAACACTATGGTGGGATGAACTGCAGGCTGACAGACGTTGCAAGGGCAAGAAGAAAATTAAAAGCTGCGATAGAATTGTTGCAAAGATGAAATCCAAATTCATACCCAAGGATTATCAAATCACTATGTTTCAGAGGATGTAGAATTTGAGACAGAAGCTAATGTCAGTAAAAGAATACACAAAAGAATTCTACAGGATAGACATCTGAGCAAGTCATCGGGAAAGCGATGATGAAAAGGTTTCCAGATACATGAATGGTCTGCGGTATGAAATTCAAGATGAGATGAGCATGATGAACCTTCGGACTGTGGAAGATGCTTATCAGATGGCTCTGAAAGATGCACAGAAGCTGATCCAGAAGCAAGGTCAAAGAGGCCGAGGCAGAAGTCAAGCCAGAGGTAAAACAATTGCCCAAGACAAAACTCATAAATCTAAAGAAGAGGGGAAGAAACCTCAAACTCAACATGAGAGAGGAGGAAGCTCACAGAGAGGGAAGTATGCTGATAGAAGTACTTTTCCTTGAACCAGAGGAAGATGAAGAGGTAGAGGTGGTGAAGTGAAGTGCATTGTCTGTGGAAAAATCAGACATAAATCCTATGAGTGTGTATATAAGGAGAAAGATGGTGGTGAAACTCACATTACCGAAGCTCAAGGACGGAATGTTGAGGAAGAAGACGCTGAGGGCAGAAGATCCTTAATGATGAGGAAAGTTCTATTGAAGCCAGAGAAGGAGGCAGAGAACCCAGCCCAAAGAAACAGTCTGTTTCGGACTTCTTGCAAAACCAAAGACAGGGTATGTAAGGTCATAATGGACAACGTTAGCATAGACAATCTTGTATCTACAAAAATGGTAGAAAAAATGGAGCTAGAGATTGTTGTACATCCAATCCCATACAGAGTTTCATGGCTACAAAAAGGACATCAGGTAAATTTCACTAAACAATGTTTAGTTGAATTTTAAATAGGAGGATATAAGGATGAAATATTATGTGATGTCATTCCCATGGATGTTTGTCATCTATTGTTGGGTATACCGTGGAAATATGATAGAAACATAGTTCATGATGGGAGGAAGAACACATACACCTTGGAGAAAGATGGTAGGACTCACATGTTGTTGTCGATTAAGAACCAAGAAGTGAAAACAAAGACAAGCAACACTGTACTTCTCATGA
>SNQJ01S0014391.1:145302-165661 GCA_010110895.2 Picea sitchensis | reverse complement strand
TCTATATTGATGTGATGGTATTACACAACCCCTTGGATTTTCATTTTATCCTTGGGAGAGACTATGTTTATTCTATGAAGGCTCTTGTGTCCACTCTCTTTTGAATGATATATTTCCCTCACAATGGAAAAATGGTGACCATAAACTAGATTTCATTCATTAGCCCTCATATGATGGTCAACCATTTGACTTCCCTCAACATTCCTTACATGCCAAAGACATCGGACCTACCACACGTCAATTATGTGGCAACATGTCCCATGCATTCAACTCCAAGTGAGAAGGAATCTCTCCCTTATTATGATTTAGATCTGGTAGTTGACATGGTGATCTCTTATATATGGCTATTAGAGCCTGATTTCTCTACCCCTATCGCAACCCTCGACATGTATTCCTTATAGAGCGTGGTTATGTCATCTAGATAAGATCTCTTGGGATCCATCATTGAGGTTTGTCCCTTGACATGTATTCCTTCAAGAGCATTTTCCTCTTGGAAGCCATGATCAAGTAGAGGTAATTGAGCATAGTCTATTTGTTGATTTCAAGCTCATTAAAAAATGAAACTAGGGTTCGAGAAGAGTTCACGTTTTTATGCCAATCTCATTAAAAAGTGAAATAGAGGGCCTCAAGCATAGTTTTTATAGTTTCAATATTCTATAAAAATGAAAGCTACCTTGTGAGCATAGTTTTATTCTCTATGAAAAGATCATTAAAAACTAAAACAAAGGTTTGGGAATTGAACCTCATGAGAAAAGTTATTTTCCTTTGTCAAGATCATTAAAAAATGAAACAACTACCTCTCCCGTTGAGTCGACTCTTTTCCTAGATCTCGTAAATATTGAGTTGAGTCTTTCTCCAGATATAGTAAATGTTGAGTCGAGTCTTTCACTAGATATTGTAACTTAAACTTCATTTCATCCACCCGGGTCAGTTGATCCTCATTCTTCCTTTAGTGAACATTTTCCTATTAGTAACCAAGAGTTTATTAGGTATAAAAATTGGTGATAGGAGAAGAGTTGGTGGATAAAACAAAGCTTGGGGAGGGAGGTCTCCAGACTCTAAGACATAATTCTAGAGCGAAGCCACTAGCTTCAATCATGCAGCTGGGGGAAAAGTACCGACTATCCATGGGTCCTGTTAGAAACCTTTGGAAATTACGTTGGGAAGTTTCGAGCTTATCCTTTGTCCTTTCTCGTGCTTGTTAATGCATGAGAATAGGTTATCGAGTACACTTTTATCTCTTTTTCGGACTCATAAAGATATACAAAAGGAACTCTTTGGAGTTTCCTTTAATATCTTTTCAGACTCCCTAAACATGAAAATATTCCCAAGTGTGTTTGTTTCCTTTCACACTCATTAAAAGGTTTGAAAGGGCGTATTTTGAGTGGTAGTTTATCTCTTTTTCGGCCTCGGGAAACTAATTACAAAAAAAGACTACTCTAATCAAGAATGATTAGAAGAGTTCTCCCCTGTATTGTTTTACACATTTTTCGGGCTTGGGAGAATAAATTTACGAAAAAGTCATCCATGGAGTCATCTTTTAGTTCTTTTCAGACTCTCTAAATTTGAAAAAACATCGATTTTACCTTCTTTGGGATCATAAAACTTTGCATCTAAGGACCTATGTGAGTCTAATCTCTGGGAAACATATGGGAACAAACCCCTCCTTCTTTAGGTTAGTTAAACATATGACGAGGGACTCATCTGAAGGATGAGCTATACCAAGCATATTTTATCCTCCTCAAGCTCGTTAAAAAAGAAAGAGGTACTCATCTATCTGGACAAGGGAAAATTTGAAGGAAGTGGGTCAATTTTTTTGGAATCCTTTATGGAAGCTATTTTCACCCTTGAACATGACACCTGTGTGCATCTTGTCTTACAGTTGGGTAATCTTCTTGTCTCTTAGTTATACCAATTCCATGTGTCGCTATTCATTTTTGTCCTAGTTGAAGAGTGAACTTATTTTCTGTCACATTATTTTCTTGGTACTCATAGAGTCAATTCTGCCAAGTGATCCAGGTGGATATTGGTGGCCACCCACCTATTCCAACTATCTCCTATTGACAGTTTTTAGTTCAACACGTTCTTCTGTAATTCTTTGTAATTGTGGGTTCTACACTTTCGAGGCTATCAGAAGCCCTACACAATTTCTAGGTGGAGATTTGTGGCCTCCCACCTAATTCAACTTGCTTATTTTAGAAGTTTTCATGTTAGTACATCTTTCTGTACTTCCAGGGCCATTTTGGGGCCCTAAACAATTGTTTTTTGGCTTGCCAGAGTCAAACTATAGACAAAGTCAGAGTTTGATGGCATAACATGTAGTTCTCGAAAATACCTTTCCAATGGGTTAGCAGTCGCCTAAAATGGAGGTCGTATTCAAAAGTTACGACCCCAAGAAGTCGAGGTTCCAACTTATCCATCGAGACCCATATAAATTTTGGCGTTTCATCTAGGGTTTTTGGATGTCTAGGGTTTTGGAATTAATGAGTAATGTTAAAAAGGCCTCTGGAGCCTCATTGTAATCATTCCACTCAGACGAATGCGTGTAGCAAGACAAATCTCTTCTCCACCATTCGACCAAGTTTTTTCCAGTTCTATAGTTTTATAGTTTCAACCTATTTTATTTATTCAATAGAAGTTATTATTCAGTGGATATCTGTTGTTGTGCTCTGTATATCTATGTTATTGTATTTAGTCTATTATTCCTTTCGTTCTGCTCATAAATCTTGATCAGTGGTATCAGAGTGGTTTTCTCTTCATTTATTTTTCTTCATGCATGTCCCGGACAAGATTTGGGTACAAGAAGTTTGGACTCAAACCAATCGATCGTTTTCAATATCCGCCATACTGAGCTGGACAAAAACCCATGGGGGACGAGAATAAATATGATGGAGTAGGAGACCCTTTTAAAATGTTGCTCGAGGAAGCCTTTATGCGACAAAGGAATGAAATTATGGACAAATTTGAACAAATCCTTCAAGCGACGATGCAACCCCCTTCAAGGTACAAGTAAATTTTGATATTCCATTATTTGAAGGACTGATAAATGCGTATGATATAGATAAATGGTTGAATCTGCTCGAAGGGTATTTTTCGATCCACAATTTTTTCGACAGGGAAAAGATTACTTTTGCACTTCTCAAGGTCGTCCCCCATGTTAAGGACTGGTGGGATGCTTACTCTAATAAAAGGGCCATAGAGGAATTTGTAATATTTGTGATCACCCCCACATGGGATTCCTTCAAGGATGCCATTAAAGAACAATACTACCTTGTTAGAAGCTACAAGGACCAATACACAATATGGACCACGTTACTTCAGGAAAGGGACTAGACATTACCATATTTCACCAAAAATTTTGATACCCTGCGCACCAAATTGGGTATCAAAGACTTTGAATGAAATCTGGTGCTCAAATACCATGACTGTCTTCATATACAAATTCAAATAGAAATGGAGTTTTTTGACATCGCATCATTAGGTGCGACTTATAGATATGTTGTCAATATCAAGCATAAATTTAAGAAGAAAAGGAAAGATTTTGAATCTGCAAAGTCCTCACAGCTGAAGCAAGGAAAAGGCGACCCCAACCCACAAAACAAGGGATAGAGAAAATATGGATGCTCTAATGACAACCAATCTGAGCCGAAAACCAAGAAGGGTAATGAGAAGTCAAATAAGGAAACAGGAAAATGGTGTGAATACCATAAAATCCCTTGGCACAACACCAAATAATGTCACTCCAAGCAGTGACTAGTGGCCGAGATGAAAGATTCCAAGTCAGAGGAAGATTCTGACTCCGAATCAAATCCAGAAAGTGGGAAGTGGATCATCTATGCCGAACCCAGTGTCACTGTCGCTACCACCAAAGTCCAACCAAGCGATCCAGAAGAACCAGAGGAAGGGGATTGCCTCTTTCACTCACAGATGTGGGTAAAGGGGACTCCACTTCATTTAATTGTCGATAGTGGATATCAGAATATCCTGATTTCGATAGAGGTCGTCAAGTGGTTAGAACTTCCGATAACACTGAACCCACAACCCTACACCATTGGTTGGATTCACCAATGATGAGATCTCCATGTCATCCAACAGTGTCATCTGCTGTACAACATCAAGCCCTTCAAATATGAGGTATTGTGTGATATTTCTCCCCTTGAAGTTTGTGATGTTCTTTTAGGCCAACCATATTTGTGGAAGCGACATGCTTTGTATGAGTCTAGACCCAACAGTGTTATTATTGCTTTGGGTAGATAATTGTACAGGATACCAGAGGTAGCACTGACTACCAATATTTCTTTAATCTTTGCTAAGCAATGCAATAAGGTCATTTCATAGACAGGGAAGTTATTCTTCTTTGTGATTTGTGCTCATAGTAAGTAGAAGTTCGCCGCCACATCTGTGACCTCTACACAGAGCCTCTCCTTGAAGAAGAAGCAAGTGGACGAGATCGTGGAAGAGTACATAGACATCTTCTTCTCAACCATCGGGGTACCAATGCACTACCAATTCAAGTATCCAATTGATCTAACCTTTGGTACCCCACTTCATAATGGACCATTCTATCATCACTCACTGATAGAAAATGATGAAATCAAGTTCCATATCCAAGAGATGCTTCAAAAGGGTCACATCCAACCCAAATCCTCCCCTTGCAGAATCTTGATTGTGTTGGTGCAGAAGAAAGAAAGGACGTGGTGGCTCTGCATTAATTACAGATCATTAAGAAAAATCACAGTGATGCAGGAGCATCGTAAGCGGCCAGCCAAGCGAGCATGAAGGCCGAAGACAGCTGGAAAAGCACCAATGCACATTTTTGAAATGTTTTGTAAAATTAATGAAGCAGGTACTAATGTGATAGCTGGAGGGGAGCGTACTTACATTTATGTCAAGATATTGTGAACAGACCTTGAGCATTTCTCTCGTCTGTAGTATGTAGAGGCATTTATGCGTAGTTAATGAAATTAGGTAGATTTGAATTATAGATTAGACAGTTTAGAGAGTAGGAGGGAAAATGGATATAGACACCCTCGCCTTTGTATCATGGTATTGTTGTATCATTAGCATAGAGAAGAAGGAGAGAGCTGTAGTAGAGAGATGTAAAGAAGAATCCATGTACAAGAGCTTTGAATTAATATATGAAGCTTTGACTCAAATTTCATGGTGTTATAATGTTTACTGTTTACATATGCTGAATGGTATGCTTACAGTTGTTTTATTCTCTTTGTTATGCATTTGCTTTAAAAAATGTGTTGAATGTATGATTTCAAGTTGAATGTTTGAAGTCTGAGAGAAGAAAGAGAATGAGTTTCAATTGTTTCTCTTTCTGAGAGAGAGGTTCCTCCAAGGAGTGCAACTAAACGTCCGCAAGGTGTACATTGACAAGGGTTCTGAGTTTTATCTTAGGAAGCTTAGGAAGGATACCATTGTTCTCCTTCCAGTAAAAGTGCAGGTGAAGAACAGAAGCCGTCCAAAGTGTGCACAGGCTAGTTGAAGCCTTATAATTTATCAACTAAGGTTGAAGAGTGAAGGACTGCTGTTGTCGAGAGTGCATAGATTCGAAGAATCAAATACACAAAAGTATTTGAAAGATTGCCACAAAGAGTGCGTGCAGGAGTCCTTTTTGAGACTTAAGTTTGCAATAGAAAGCTCAGGAGAATTAGCGCCTTTGAAGTATTCAAAGGAAGATGGGGAGCTGAGTAATCGCACAGAAGGTTAAGTTCTGGCAAAAGAACATTGGCTCGTTTCACAGAGATTCTTGAGGAAGAAATCGAATGGTCAAAATTCTCCGTGGAGAACTCGTGAACTCGTGAGGACCGTAGGATCCAGAAGAGTTCTAGGGTGGATAAGGGTTGGAAAAACCCATTACATTGGTCTCTAGATTCAACGTCGACCATTGATCATGTCCATCGAGCTGTCAAGATCATTCAGCAAACAGAGGTTTGTAAGTCCGGAGTGCAAGCCACATCCCTTGGTCACTCAAAATTTCGAATCACGAAATGGATTATCGTGTGTGAAGATGAGGCGTAGAATTTTCGGTGCTTTGGAATTTCAGAGTTTAGCATTTTGGGGGTCCTGACGACAAGGAGTCAGGGCATAGTGGAGCGAAAATCCTGAAGTCACGAGTTGCGACAGGATTTTGGCGTGGAATTTCAGGATTTCGACAATTCAGGTGTCAGGAAGCAGAGGAGGCAGCTTTTTGGGATCGAGAGTTTCGAACTCCTGGTACCCGAAATCCTGAAATAATGTGGGTCGTCGGATCTAACGAAGGCTTATAGCTGTTGATCTCATGGAAGGCGCCATTTCGGAGTTCAGTGCTTTGAAGTGATAGAGGAACGACTGTCGAAGTGTTGTTCAAGTTTCTAAAGCCGGAAAGGTTGAGTGGACAGGTGGCAAGAATCCACTTGGGAAACAGAGTATAGTGGGGAAGACAGGTGGCGTGTTTTTGTCAATATTCAAAGTCAATCCTTGTTGACCGTTTTGGGGTTTTGAAGGTTGAAGAACCAGGAGTCTTGTAGCTAGATTCACGAAATCGTGAAGTCTAAAACTCCGAATCGACGAAAAGTTTCGTTGGGGAGCCAGCCTTTGCTGAATTCATCGGGGTTCGACATTTCAACATTTTCGAAGACAAGAGGTCGGGGTTCTTTGCTCCAGAATTCCTGAAGTCGCGAAATGCGACACAACTGTGGAGTAGGACGTGGCCAAAGATTTTGGTATTTCGGCATTTTGGGTTTAGGCGGGTTGAAAAGTCGAGAAACTCGACAACAGGAATCACGATATCGTGAAACCCAAAGTCCCGATTTGGCAAAGGGCATGATCATATTGTTGGTAAGGAGATTTGGGTTGATGCCCTGTGTTTGATCACACGAGCATACCTATAAGGACCTGTGGAAAACACTGTTGTGTGTGTGTGGGATTCCCTGTGGAGGAATCAAAGAGTCAATTTGACTCAGGGGCAGATTTAGAATGATCCTGCGTGGATCTCGGCCTGAGGGTTGGGGGTCTGCGTCAGTTGTGGTATTAGAGCATAGAAGAAGTTCTTTGCTTTCTGTAGCAGAGAAAAGAGGAACATTTTACAGCCATGCTGCCGAGGAGAAGAGATAGGCCAATGCTAATGCATGATCCAGCAAGGGAAAGAAAAATGCGCAAATTACGTGCCAGGCTTGATGCCATGAAGACAACACAGAGGCGCACCGTTGACGCTGGAGATATCAGTGAAGTTGAAAGTGAAAATGATGCTGGACACAAAGGAGAAGAAGTTGCAGTCAAAGATGTTACGGATGAACGCCTATTTAGGGCTGTTGCAAGGATAGGTGCTAGAGAAAAAATGGACATTCCAGTGTATGAAGGAAACCTGGATGTTGAAGAGATTCTAGACTGGATTAGAGCTCTAGACAAGTACTTCGACTATGAGGATGTCGAGGAAGACAAGAAGGTCAAACATGCCATTACTAGACTTAAAGGGCATGCAACACTATGGTGGGATGAATTGCAAGCTGACAGACGCTGCAAGGGCAAGTAGAAAATCAAGAGCTGGGATAGAATGGTTGCAAAGATGAAAGCCAAATTTATACCCAAGGATTATCAAATCACCCTATTTCGAAGGATGAAAAATTTGAGATAGAAGCTGATGTTGGTAAAGGAATACACTAAAGAGTTCTACAAGATAAACATCAGAGCAGGTCATCGGGAAAGCGATGATGAAAAGGTTTCCAGATACATGAATGGTCTATGATATGACATTCAAGATGAGATGAGAATGATGACCCTTCAGACTGTAGAAGATGATTATCAGATAGCTATGAAAGCCGAAGAGAAGTTGAGCCGGAAGCAAGGTCAAAGAGGCCGAGGTAGAAGTCAATCCAGAGGAAAAACAATTGTCCAAGACAGAACTCAGAAATCTAAAGAAGAAGGGAAGAAACCTCAAACTCAACATGAGAGAGGAGGAAGCTCACAGAGAAGGAAGTATGCTGATAGAAGTACTTTTCCTCGAACCAAAGGAAGAGGAAGAGGCAGAGGTGGTGAAGTGAAATGCTTTGTCTGTGGAAAGATCAGACATAAATCCTATGAGTGCATAGATAAGAAGAAATATGGTGGTGAAACTCACATTTCCGAAGCTCAAGGATGGAATGTTGAGGCAGAAGACATTGAGGGCGGAAGATCCTTAATGATGAGAAAAGTTCTCTTGAAGCCAGAGAAGGAGGCAGAGAACCCAACCCAAAGAAACAGTCTGTTTCAGACTGCTTGCAAAACTAAAGATAGGGTATGTAAGGTCATAGTGGACAGCGGTAGCACAGACAATCTCGTATCTACAGAGATGGTAGAAAATATGGAGCTGGAGACTGTTGTACATCCAAGCCCATACAGAGTTTCATGGCTGCAAAAAGGACATCGGGTAAATGTCACTAAACAATGTTTAGTTGAATTTAAAATAGGAGGATATAAGGATGAAATACTATGTGATGTCATTCCCATGGGTGTTTGTCATCTATTGCTGGGTAGACCATGGCAATATGATAGGAATGTGATTCATGATGGGAGAAAGAACACATACACCTTGGAGAAAAATGGTAGGACTCACATGCTGTTGTTGATTAAGAAGCAAGAAGTGAAAACAGAGGTGAACAACACTGTACTTCTCATGAGTGGGAAGGAACTCCTTAATGAAGTTAAGAAGAAGGAAGACACATAATTTATTGTGGTTAGGAAGCCTAAAATTGTTTTGACCAGTACAGGGATAGATGATTTACCAGAAGAAATCCAGAAGTTGCTGGAAGAGTTTGCTGATATAGTAGTGGATGAACTACCTTGCTCGTTGCCACCAATCAGAAGTATAAGCCATCACATCGATCTTATACCTGGAGCCAGTTTACCAGACAAAGCCGCATACAGGTTGACATCGCAGGAAAGTGAGGAAGTCAAGAGATAGGTCCAAGACTTAATGGACAAAGGATTGATTCAAGAGAGCTTGAGTCCATGCGCTGTTCCGATAGTGCTCAGCCCAAAGAAAGATGGAGGATGGAGGATGTGTACAGTCTCAAGGGTAATCAATAAGATTACCATCAGATACAGATTTCCATTGCCAAGGATGGATGACTTGATGGATTGCTTGAGTGGAGCAAATTTTTTTTCAAGGATTGATTTGAAAAGAGGGCATCATCAAATTCGAATGAGAGAAGGTGATGAATGGAAGACAACATTCAAGACAAATGAGGGGCTGTATGAATGGCTTCTCATGCCATTTGGTTTAACAAATGCACCCAGTACTTTCGTGAGATTGATGAATGAAGTCCTGAAGGATTTCATTGGGAAATTCGTCATTGTATATCTTGACGATATATTAACTTTTAGAAAGACAGAAGCAAAGCACTTAAAGCATTTAGCTGCCGTAATGAGGAGATTACAACAAGAGAAATTTCTGATCAATGTGAAGAAATCATCATTTATGAGGACATAACTCATTTATTTGGGTTTTGTTATCTCTGCAAATGAGCTAAAAATGGATCCGGAAAAGGTAAATGCGATTAAGAATTGGCCATCGCCGAAAAATGTGTTTGAAGTTCAAAGCTTCCATGGTTTGGCTAGTTTCTACAGGAAATTCATCCGAAATTTTAGTAGAATTAGTGAACCAATGATGGATACGGTGAAGAAAAGACACAAATCTTTTCACTGGATAGAAGAAGCAGAGAAGATCTTCAACCTGCTGAAGAAGAAGATCACGGAGCAACCAATTCTGGTTTTTCCGGATTTTAGCAAGACATTCCAGGTTAGGTGTGATGCGATTGGATTTGCAATTGGAGCGGTCTTGAGCCAAGACGACAGGCCGATCACATACTTTAGTGAAAAACTAAATGAAGCAAAGATCAAGCAGAATTTTACTTTTGTGATTAAGCATATTTATGGAACTGCTAACAAAGTTGTTGATGCTTTGAGCATGAAATGTTTGCTTATGCAGGAATTCAGAGTCAAGACTTTGGGTTTTGATAACCTCAAAGAAATGTAGAGGGATGAACCAGATTTTAAGGAGGCATATGAGGCATCTGAGAATCCAGTTCTCAGGGATAGAAGCCAATGGGATGAGTACATGATCCAGGATGGGTTATTATTCCGAGGCAATCAACTATGTATTCCAAAATGCTCCATGAGGGAGAATTTGATGAAAGAAAAACACAGTGGAGGATTGGTCGGACATTTCAGTCATGATAAGATGTTCTCAAAGTTTAATGGCTCATATTTTGGCCAGGGATGAGGACAAATGTTAAGAAATTTGTGGACAGATGCAGGATTTGTCAGCACACAAAAGGGAAAAGGCAGAATACAGGGTTATACCAGCCATTACCCGTACCAGAAAGGCTGTGGGACGTAGTGAGCATGGATTTTATATTAGGACTGCCAAGAACATAGAGAGGCTATGATTCAATCTTTGTGGTAGTCGATAGATTTTCAAAGATGGAACATTTCATACCATGCCAGAAAACTAGCGACGCAACTCATATTGCGAACCTGTTTTTCAAAGAAATCGTCAGACTTCACGGCTTGCCTAGGAATATAGTTTCTGATCAAGATACCAAGTTTGTGGGACATTTCTAGAGGTCTTTATGGAAAAAGCTGGGGATAAGTTTGTCTTTTAGCTCAACTTATCATCCTCAAATGGATGGGCAGACATAAGTCGTGAATAGAAGCTTGGGAGATTTGTTGAGGAGCCTAGTGACTGAACACCACAGTCAATGGGATCACATTCTGCCACAGACAATATTTGCTTATAATGATTCACTCAATAGAAGCACAGGGCAGAGTCCATTCTAGATTATATATGGAATGCAACCAAGGGGAGTTTCTGAATTGAAAGATTTAGAACAAGCTAAATTCAGGAGTGCTATTGCAGAAGAATTTGCAGAAGGAATGAAGGAGCTTCATAGCCTAGTTAAGGAAAGATTGCAGAGTTCAAGTCAAGAATACAAGCCGAGAGTAGATCAATGTAGGCGAGAACTTCAATTTGAAGTTGGTGATCTGATTCTTGCACATCTAAGGAAGGAAAGGTTCCCAAGGGGAACATATAACAAACTGAAGATGAAAAAGATTGGACCATGTAGGGTCATAAAGAAATTTGGGGCAAATGCATATGAGATTGAATTACCTGATGGGATCTGATGGGATCTAAATCTCACCGATATTCAATGTTGTGGATTTGTACCCTTACAAAGCTGAAGAAGCAGGAGCAGAGGAGGAACAAAAAGAGGTTCAATGGGAAAAACAAATTCCTATAGCTGAAAAGCCACAAATGGAAAACATAATTGACAAAAGGGTTAGTAAAAGGACCAGGAGGAAAGAATATTTTGAATACTTGGTCAAATGGAAGGGACATCTAGTTGAAGATGCTAGTTGGGAAGATGAGGCAAAAATTCATAAGCATGGATAGACCGTGCAAGAGCTCATGAACAGGAGTCCATGAAAATTTTCAAGTGAGGGAGTATGATGCAGGAGCATCGTAAGCGACTAGCCAAGTGAGCATGAAGGCGGAAGACAACTGGAAAAGAACCAACGCACATTTTTGAAATGTTTTGTAAAATTAATGAAGCGGGCATTAATGTGATAGATGGAGGGGATCGTACTTACATTTATGTCAATATATTATGAACAGACCTTGAGCGTTGCTCTCATCTGTAGTATGTAGAGGCATTTATGCGTAGTTAATGAAAGTAGGTAGATTTGAATTATAGATTAGACAGTTTAGAGACTAGGAGGGAAAATGGATATAGACACCCTCTCCTTTGTATCATGGTATTGTTGTATCATTAGCATAGAGAAGAAGGAGAGATATGTAGTAGAGAGATGTAAAGAAGAATCCATGTGCAGGAGCTTTGAATTAATATATGAAGCTTTGACTCAGATTTCATGGTGTTATGATGTTTACTGTTTACATATGCTGAATGGTATGCTTATAGTTGTTTTATTCTCTCTGTTAGCTCAGGAAGCTCAGGAAGGATACTGTTGTTCTCATTCCAGCAGAAGTGTAGGTGAAGCATAGAAGCCGTGCAAGGTGTGCACAGGCTAGTTGAAGCCTTAGAATTTATCAACTAAGGTTGAAGAGTGAAGGACTGCTGTTGCCGAGAGTGCACAGAGTCGAAGAATCAAATACATAGAAGTATTTGAAAGATTGCTGCAAAGAGTGCGTGCAGGAATCCTTTTTGAGACTTAAGTTTGCAATATAAAGCTCAGGAGGGTCAGTGCCTTTGAAGTATTCAAAGGAAGACAGGGAGCTGAATCATTGCGCAGAAGGTTAAGTTCTGGTGAAAGAACATTGGCTCGTTTCACAAGGATTCTTGAGGAAGAAATCAAATGGTCAAAATTCTCCATGGAGAACTCATGTACTTGTGAGGAACGTAGGATCCATAAGAGTTGTAGGGTGGATAAGGGTTGGACGCACCCATTACGTTGGTTTCAAGATTCAACATCGATCGTTGATCGTGACCATCGAGCCATCAAGATCATTTCGGCAAACTGGGGTTTGTAAGTCTGGAGTGCAAGCCACATCCCTTGGTCACTCGAACTTTCGAATCACGAAATGGATTATTGTGTGTGAAGATGAGGTGTAGAATTTTCGGCGCTTCAGAATTTTGGAGTTCAGCATTTCGGGGGTCCTGACGACAAGGAGTCGAGGCATAGTGGAGCGAAAAGCCCGAATTCGCTAGTCGCGACAGGATTTTGGCGTGGAATTTCGGGATTTCGACACTTCAGGTGTCGGGAAGCAGAGGAGGCAGCGTTTTGGGATCAAGAGTTTCAAACTCCCCATACCTAGAAGCCCGAAATAACATGGGTCGTCGGATCGAACGAAGGCTTATAGCCATTGATCCCATGGAAGGCACCATTTCAAAGTTTGGGGTTTTGAAGTGATAGAGGAACGACTGTCGAAGGGTTGTTCATGTTTTGAAAGCTGGAAAGCTTGAGTGGACAGGTGGCAAGAATCCACATGGGAAACATAGTACGGTGGGGAAGAAAGGTGGCATGTTTTTGTCAATAGGCGGAGTCAATCCTTGTTGACCATTTCAGGGTTTTGAAGGTTGAAGAACCGGGAGTCTTGCAACTAGATTCACGAAATCGTGAAGTCTGAAACTCCAAATCGACGAAAAGTTTCATTGGGGAGCCAGCCTTTGATGAACGCATCAGGGTTCGACATTTCGATAGTTTCGAAAACAAGAGGTTGGGGCTCTTTGCTCCAAAATTCTCGAAGTCGTGAACTGCAACACAACTATGGAGTAGGACGTGGCTAAAGATTTTGGTGTTTCGATATTTCGGGTTTAGGCAGGTTGAAAAGCCAAGAAACTTAATAACAGGAATCACGATATCGTGAAACTTGAAGTCCTGATTCAACAAAGGGCGCGATCATATTGTTGGTCAGGAGAATTGGGTTGAGGCCTTGTGTTTGATCATGCGGGCATACCTTTAAGGACATGTGGAAAACACTGTTGTGTGTGTCTGGGATTCCCTGTGGAGGAATCAAAGAGTTAATTTGACTCAGGGACAGATTTCGAACAATCCTACACGGATCCAAGCCTGAGGGTCGGGGGTCTGCATCACACAGTTAGGAACTGATACCCAATTCCCCAAATTGATGACCTTCTTGACCAAGTCAAGGGGGGAAATTT
The DNA here is from genome assembly GCA_010110895.2 of Picea sitchensis. Lineage (NCBI taxonomy): Eukaryota > Viridiplantae > Streptophyta > Pinopsida > Pinales > Pinaceae > Picea > Picea sitchensis. Next base: position 152,015 of record SNQJ01S0014391.1, on the reverse strand, counting down.
CTTCAACAATATTGACCTAAAGTCTGGTTACCACCAGGTTCCCATCGAACCAACTGATGTATGAAAGACAACTTTCAAATCTAAAGAAGGTCTCTTAGAATGGATGGTCATGCCATTTATATTAACAAATTGATCCAGGTGGATATCGGTGGCCACCAACCTTTTCCAACTGGCTCAAAACAATTTTCTAGCAATTTTGGAAATTTACTGTTTTTAGCAGTTTTTCGGGTCCGAAGCCATTTTGAGGCCCTAAACGACGTTTTTTGGGAAAACGGGGAGCAACATGAAATTTCCTTCGATGTTTCTCACAAAAACGTTGTATTCCTCGAATAGATATTTCTAACAAGGTATTGAGCACATCAAATGTAGATCATATGCAAAAGTTACTACCCCGGGAAGTTGATGTACCGACTTACCCAAACGGGTCCCACATGACTTTTGGCGCTTCATCTCCTAGGGTTAGGTTTTTGGATGTCTATGGTTTTTGACATTCCTGTTTATTTTAAAAGGGCCTTTGCAGCCTCATTGTAACCACCTTCTAGCGAACGAGCACAGTCGTCACATCTCTTCTTAGAGATAAGCCACCACCATTCCAACAAGTTTGTTTTCCACTGCATTTTACAGTTTCAACTTATTTCCTTATTGAATAGAAAACCAGTTTTATTGTATCTCTGTTATTTTGTGTTAAGCACTTGTTAATAATATGTATTCATTTCTTTCTTCTCATAAAATCTAGATCAGTGGTATCAGAGTGGTCTGCTCCTTGTCGTCTTAATGCATGTCCGCAACGAGGTCGGAGTACAAAGAGTTGGGTCTCGAGCAAGTTTCTCTTGAGGAAAAAAGGTCTTGCATGCCCAAGCGACCTCTCATGGAAGGAGAAAAGAAAGATGATGGTATAGTACATCCTTTAAAAAATTTTCTTGAGGAAGCCCTCACGCAATAGAGGAATGAGATGATGCATAGTTTCGCGCAAATCCTTCGACGACTACCAACAGGTGACGCATATTCTTAGAGCGGAGGCACCGCCCCCTTCAAGGTACAAATAAACTTTGATATTCCTATATTTGAAGGTCAGATAGATGTAAGTGTTGTAGACAAGTGGTTGAATATACTATAAGGGTATTTTTCTGTCCATAACTTTTCGAATAGATAAAATATTACGTTTGCGGTCCTCAAATCCGTTCCCCATGTCAGAGATTGGTGGGAAACTTTCTGTGAGAAAAAGGAAGTAGAGGAACCCTCATTATTTAAAGTCACGACCACCTAGGAATCCTTTATGGATTCTATTAAGGAACAATACTACCCTATCGGAAGTTATGACGACTTTTATACCAAATGGACCACACTGTGGCAAGAAAGAGACCAAGCAGTGCCAGATTTCACAAAAATCTTCCATACCTTGTGCACCAAGCTGGGTATCAAAGATTCAGAGCGACATATGGTGCTCAAGTATCGCGGTGCTCTACATAGATACATCTAGACCAAAATGGAATTTCTGGACATCTCATCCTTGGGCGCAACCTACCGATATGCTGTCAAAATCTAGCAGAAGCTCAAACAAAAGACGTGACAATTTGAGCCTGGGAACCCATCACAAAAAAAGCCAGGAAAGGGCAGCCCCAACCCACAGAACAAAGTACAGATCAAATATGGACAGTATGACAACCATTCCAAGCCACCAATAAATAAGGACACCAGAAAGACAAAGAAAGATACATGGAAGTGGTGCGACTTCCATAAGAGCCCTTGGCATAACACTACTGACTACCGCTCAAAGAAGTCATCGGTGGTCGAATTGGAAGCCTCTGGATCAAATGTGGGTTCTAACTCTGAGTTATCACCAGAAAGGGGAAGATGGATCGTCAATGCAGAACCCACTGCACCATTGGTACCACCAAGATCCAGCCTGGTGAACCAGACGAGCCAGAAGAAGGAGAGCACCTCTTACATTCACAGATGTGGGTAAAAGGCACCCTGTTGCACTTCATCGTTGATAGTGGTAGATAGAAGAAACTCATATCAGTAGAGGTCATCAAGTGGCTGGCCCTACCGACAATGTCGCACCCACAACCCTACATTATTGGGTGGCTTCTCCAAGGAAGCGATCTCCGCGTCAACCAACAGTGTCGACTGTCATACATAATCAAGCCCTTCAAAGACGAGGTATTGTGTGATTTTATTTTGGGACAAACTTATTTATGGAAAAATCATGCTGTATATGAGTGTAGGCCTCGTAGTGTTACTATTACTTTGAACATGAAATTGTACAGGATACCCGAGGCAGTCCCACCTAGTGATATTTCCTTGATCTCTACTAAGCAATGCAGGAAGGTCATCTCTCAGATGAGGAAGTTTCTCTTCTTCATGATTCGCTCTTAAAATGAGAGAAATATCACCACCACATCCAAGGTCTCTGCATCCGACCTCTCCACATAGTAGAAGCAAGTAGATAAGGTCATGGAAGAATACTCAGATATATTTTCCTCACCTATCGGGGTACCTTTGCACTGCCAGGTCAAGCACCCCATTGATTTGACCCTCGACACACTGCTTCCCAATGGGATAGTATATCGCCTCTCTTTATTAGAGAATGAGGAGATCAAGCGAAAAATCTAAGAACTTCTCCACAAGGGGCACATCCTTCCCAGCTCATCACCTTGCAGGATCCCAATCGTGTCGGTACAGAAGAAAGATGGAACCTGACAACTCTGCATTGATTACTGGGCTCTGAATAAAATCACAGTAAGAAGCTGGTACTTGATTTCCCGAATCAACAACCTCCTTGATAAACTCATGGGGGCCAAATACTTTAGTAAGATTGATCTGAAGTCTGGCTACCACCATGTCCCGATAGAACAGAAAAATGTATGGAAGACCACCTTTAAGTCAAAGGAAGGCCTTTTTGAATGGTTGGTCATGCCATTTGGTTTGACCAATGCTCCAGCCACTTTCATGAGGATGATGGACGATATCCTATGACCATTCACTAATACTTTTGTAGTGGTGTATCTGGATGACATTCTCATTTACAACAAGACTTGGGCCAAACACTTGTAGCATATTCAATAGGTTCTGCACACCCTGTGGCAACACAAACTATATGCCAACTTGGAAAAATTCTCTTTCGGCATGGACAGGGTCCATTACCTGGGATACATCATTGATTAGCATGGCGTACATGTGGATCCATCCAATATCCAAGTCATCCGTGACTAGCCATCCCCAACCACACTCACTGATATTGGGAGCTTCTTGGGCCTTGCCAATTTCTACTTCAGGTTCGTGTTGGGATTCTCCCATATTGCATGGGCCCTCAGGAAAATAACCAGGGGTGTTGGTAAGGAGAAATTTGCATGGGGTCGGTCCCAACAATAAGCGTTCGATGATTTAAAGCATTGCTTGTGCTCAGCCCCAATAATTTCACCTCCATATCTGCAACATCCCTTTGAGATCGAGACAAACTCTTCAAACTATGTTGTGGGTGTCATTCTCAATCAACACGACCACCCCATGGCCTATCATAGTGAGACACTATCAGATGTTGTATGTAAGTACCCTACTTACAGCAAAGAAATGTACTCCATTGTGAAAACCTACCGCCAATGGAGACATTACATTCTTGGGAAGGAGACAATCACCCACACTTATCATAAGCCACTGCAGTTCATGCAAACACAAAGAAAATTACATAATGACCACCATAAAAAATGGTCCACATGCTTGCAACAATTCCACCTCAACATAAAGTATAAAACAGGAAGCATCAACCGCGTCGATGATTGCCTCAGCAGACCGCCAATCATGACACTCACCACAATGCTATATTCTTGTGGCCAGGTGCCCTATGGTTGGGCCATGTGTCACCCTGTGTTTGATTCATACTAATGAATCATTGGTCTAGTCACCACACAATCAACTTGTCAGTCAACTTATACAGTCAACACCCCTACCACGTTTTCAACTTGGCCATTGCCACATGTGATCCATGTCATGACCGTACCCTACCATGTGTCCACATCTATGAATATCATGTCATAATCATAAAACCATGTGTCACTCTATCACTGGGACACATGGAGACACCTGCCATGTCACTGCCAGGTGTCACTTCCGTACAATGCCACGTGCCAAATTTTTACAGGTCAAAATCAGCCCTAAAATGCCAAACATACCTGCCACATGGCAGGTTTTGGTGATGCCATGTGTCATGCTGACGTCAACATGATGTATTGCTGATGTCATATTCCACATCAGTTTTAGGGACTTTGACAAGTTAACTTTGACCTTTGACCTTTTTGCATGTTTTCCTTGAACTTCAGATCGTGATATCTTTCGCATACGGAGGCCATTTTCAAAACCAAATATACTGCTAGAATCAGCACAACGAACACTACAAAATGGTGCTAGTTTAGTCCAAATATGAGAACTTCAAATTTTTGGCCTTTTCATATCCATTTTGGATCACACCTCCCCACTGAGACTTTTTGGTCCTCCAAAAATGTTATTACATCAATTGATTTAATCATTACATCAATCGATTTATTCAACCTACATTATAGACTCAACAAACAATAACTAGACTCAATAAGTGATTACATCAATCAAATCAATTTTATTACATTAGACTCGATGAACATTGACTCAATGACACACTTACATACATGTCATACAATCTTCCCAATTCCAATCAGGTGACCCATCTCTTGTTGGTGGAGTATCGCGATCATCTTTCCACTCCTCTGTAGCATTCTCCTTCTACTCTGGCTCTTCAATATCTCTAGAGTGTCTCAAATCCAGATGAATCTTCCAACATATATCTTTCCCATTTCCATTCTTTTGACAGTATGAGAAATAGTTCTATGCGCGAACGAATTTGATGGAGTCTTGCTTTGGATGAGTTGAATCCCCATTGTATTTGACTGACTCTTGTCTTGACTGTGTTGAATCCACACATGGATCCTTCTTTACCTGCAATATCATATCATCTTGTCTTGGCATACTCCTCATTTTCATGACCTTCTTACTGTAGACTTTCTGCTTCTAACATACTGCAACACAATGTTGTTTGCTACCACAAAATGTTCATGGAATTTTCCTTTGTATAATTTCCATGATCCTATCTTGTTCTTTATCAAAGGTAGGCGAAGGGGATCTATACCTTTCAATCCTTTTACCTTTTCTTTGTGAATCACTGTTCGAGTCACTGCTAGCTTGAGTTGTTTGCTTTCCCTTATGATCTTGAAACCATGCCGGTTTCAGCTCTGGATGTCAATCCCAACAATGATCAACATCATGTCCAATTTTCTGACAATTTTCACAAACCACTAGATCACTTTCAACATTAGGATCTTCCACATATCCTATACCTTCATGTGGTGGTCATTCTTAAGCTTTGATAGGCCTGAATCTTCCTTGGCCATGTTTCCCAATACCTTGTCCTTTTCTGTATCCCATCTTGGAAAATAACTTCATACCAATTCCTTTGGTATGATTTTCAAAAGTAGCAATATCCTGATTTCCTGAATCATGTTCCTGATCATCTACAAGAGAATCTGGTGTATATGAAATGATTTCTTATGGTGAGAAAAATGTGCCAATGGTATCTTCTAGTGACTGCTCCTCAACTGGTGTATCATGAGTATATGAAGTCTCCTCATCCGATTGCTTGTGGAATGGATGAATTTTATCATCCTCGATAGGACTCGGGCTTTTAGCAGAAGGACTTCTTCTGGTTGGTCTTTCTTCTGTTGCTATCACTATTGATCGCATGATTTCCCTGTCTTCTTCGAGTATCTACACCAATCTTCTCATCTGAACATTTTATTGCCGAATTTTCTAATTGATTTCCTCGATTTCCTAAAGTGAGGCTCTCTTCAGGCTTTTACCTATACCTATTCACAATCCTGCAATACAATCAACCTGCTCTGATACCACTTGATCTGAAATCAGTGCTTGAAAACATACACCTTGACTTCAATGATTAAGAAGACCATTTATTGAAGTTGCATGTAAAATAGGAGTAAATATTTCATTAAACAAATGCTTCAAATCATAAATTTGTAAATAAATGAACACAAAACATATGACAAGAACAAGAGAAGAGTTGATACCAGAGTTCAACTTATACTCTTATCCTACATCTCCAAGCTTTGTTCAGGTGTGCAGTCGTTTTCCATTATTGTGATGCAAATATATTAAAATATTTATTTCATAACCATGGTCTTCTAAATAATTTCAACTATATCTCTTGCTAACATTGTACTGACCGGAACTTTCGACATAATACTCTTGCCAAGTTTTCGCCTATCAATATGACACTGCTCTACAATGGAATAAAAAAAATATTAAATAACTTACACAATTCAAGTTCATTTTGGTCCTTCAATATCTGCTACAACCTCTGTCATACTATAGAGCTCGACTCCACCTTTCCAACGCTTCTTCCCATTCAGAATTTGGACTCCATATGCTCAACTTATGGCCCTTGGAAGTTTTGCATCTTCACCTTCAAAGAAGAATGCCTTCGACCTTCAAGCATATGATGCTTCTCTCTTACCTTATTTTGATGTGTTGAACTTGAAAACATGCTTGGTTTAAATATAATTTGAGTTGGGGGTCACATCCCAACTTCCTCCCAATATTTGGCCACTTTCTTGGCTTCAAATCCTCTAAAAATGGGTAAAATCGCATTAAAAGGGCATAATATATATATA
>SNQJ01S0014391.1:127824-142566 GCA_010110895.2 Picea sitchensis | reverse complement strand
ATGTGAAGACTCTGCAGAGGCGCAGAAGTCCAAGAATCCCTTGGGGATTCGGAAGTGAAAGCTCAGGAGGAACAACGTCGAGGAGCACGCGTGCAGCAAAGCTCAAGATACAGGAGTTCGCAGAAGAGAAGGAAGACAGAGATCCACAGCCGTTGGATCTCATTCAGAAATCCTGTCAGCCGTCAGATCGGACAGGAGCTGCACGAGGTTTACCATCGGGAAAATCCAAGGTGAAATCTCGACAGAACGAGGGCCGTCAGATCTGAATATAGACAAGAAGAGCGCACTAAAGAGAAGGACAAGTCTCAACCGTCAGATCCGAGCGTAGGGTTCGACCACCGTTGGATCGAGGAGAACCTGCACGGTCTTTAAAAGTACAAGGAGGTTTGGCTGTGGTCATGGGGATAACGGTCATATGGGCCAGGAGCCTAGCCAGGAGAGCTAGTGTGTAAAGAGCGCGTCAGAGTTTCGAGGATTGCATTTTGGAAATGTCAAAGAAACAATGCAACAGGAATCCTGATTTCCTGATATGAAAAATCACGATGTAATCTGAGCCGTCAGATCAAGATTTGATCTAGACCGTTGATTCCACTCAATGGAGAGGCATCGGGGATCGAGAGTTAGACATGTCAAAGTTTATTGACATCAGGAACCCCAAAATCGCAATGTGTGAAATCCCAAATGAACCTGAACTGTCAGATCAAGATGTGATCTAGACCATCGACCCAACTCATGACAGCAGACCACGTCAGTTAGGGACACATGGCACAACTAGGTAATGATAGGTGTCAGGCTGATTCAACACTTCAGGCACATGTAAGTCACGAATCAGAGTGACACGTGGCAGTATTCAAGATGTGTCAATCCACGTGTGACGTCAGCAGAGTTTCAGGGATCGCAACATGGAGAGGCAAGTAAACAGTGCAACAGAAATGCCGAAATCGCGATATGCGATATCGCGACGTATTTGCAGCCGTCAAATTAAGAAGTGATCTGGACTGTTGATTCTCTTCATGGAGTATCAGGGATCGGGACTTTGAAATGACAAAAACACTTGACAACAAGAACCCTGAAATCGCGATATGCAATTTCGCGATTCAATCGCAACCGTTAATAGAGATCAGCTCTGGACCGTTGATCATACTCCATCTCGGAGCTTCGCCTATCGCGACTTGGAGTGATGAGAACCTCCATCTAAGGAACAACGAGATGCGATATTGCGATTTAATCATGGACCATTGGATCAAGAGGACGCGTGGCGAAAGATCAGAGCACCATAAAGCTCCATCTCGGAGTTTCGCCTATCGCAACTTGGAGTTACGAGCACCTCCATCTAAGGATCAGTGAGATGCGAGATCACGAAAAGATCCTGACCGTCAATACACCAAAAGATGTGGAATGTTGATCTAAGCTCCTTTTCGAAGTCTTGCCTATCGTGACTTGGTGTGACAAGAACCTCTATCGAAGGAATCGCGAGATGCGAATTCACGATGAGATCTGGACCGTAGAATCATTGAGATCGTGGACCGTTGATCTCAGCTCCATCTTAGAGTTTCACGGATCGCGACTTGGAGAGTCGAGATGATTCATCTCCAGATTCATGAAATGCGAAATCGTGAAAGCTCTTGGTCATAGCCATGGTCATATAGAGGAAGGAGCTAGCACATAAAAGCTCTGTATCGGAGCTTCGGAGATCGCGATATGAAGTGTCGAGACACTTGGCCACATGAATGCCAAAATGATGAAATGCCGAAATAAATGCAAGACCCCATGGATTCAATCCAACGGTGCAGATGAATTTGAACAAGATTAGAGGGCAACTGTAGCACGATACAATGTAACTGCCAGAAACTGCTGATGGGTTCTGCCAGAGGACTCGAAGACACTACGGGATGACTGGCAGAGGTAGTGAAGAGTCCCTGAGAGGGATGAAGATGCCAGTGGAGGAGATTGACAACTGATGAGCATTGAGGCCTGTAACTGAAACAGAGAAGGTGAATTCAACTGTCACAGAGAAGACGAAGAGTCTCAAACTGCCATAGAGGCTGAGGAATCTCAGTATAACGTACAGTGATGCTGGAGACACGGGGGGAACCACCAGAGAAGCTGAAGAGTCACGATGATGATTAAACAGAGCACTCGAGAGGTGGAGGATAACTGCATAGAGTCAACATGCAGAGGTTTTGTGAACATTGCATGCACAAGGTGCACAGAATCTATAAATACACGGTACAGAGAAGAGATGCGGTGGCTGTTGCTGTTGGAGTTTGCTGTGATTGTAGCTGGTGAAGGTGATTCATGTGTGAAGAAGAAGGAGAGTGCAATAGCTGAATTGAATAGAAGAGGATCTGTGTAGTGAATGGGTATGGTGCACAGAGCTTAAAAGGTAGAAGAACAGATAGCGCAAGTGAGGTGTGCAGGAAGGAAATGAGCCAGACAGAGTAACGAAATGCAGCAGAACAGTGATGAGTCTGGTAAGCCATTGTTGAACATTATATCACTGTAATAAGTTTGAGTAACAAAGAATTAATATTTAAGGGGGGTTGGGAGGTGCTCGGGAGGACTGTTGTCCTCAGAAGTTCATGTGGGTGCTTGAACACAGGGTGTTGTAGCTTCCATCTGGTTGCAACCAGAGAAACCAGGGTGGCAGGGTGGTGCAAGGGAGAACTCTTGTTCTCTGTTTTACAGGTTGGTGCCTGTATGATTGGAAGTTGGTGCTTCCATTCAGTTGGTGCTGGAAACATGGAAGTTGGTGCTTCCATTCAGTTGGTGCTGGAAACACTCAGGAGTTGGTGCTTCCTTCTAGTTGGTGCTAGAGAAACCAGGGAGTTGGTGGTGCTTCCTTCTAGTTGGTGCTAGAGAAACCAGGGAGTTGGTGCTTCCTTCCAGTGGGTGCTAGAAAAACAGAGAGTTTATGTTTCAGCAAGTTGCAGCTTGCAAAAAGAGGTTGTAGCCTCATTATGAGTTGGTGCTCATATGTATGATAATGTAAAGAATGTAACTATTATTTCATCATATAAAGAAAAAGAGGTTTTTTACCCTGCAAGTGGGTTTCCTCAGGAAATAACTGTCTCTGTGTTTCTCATATATGTGACTGATGCTGAATGTGCCATTGCTTATTTCCCTACATTATTGTGATCATCATTTAGTGTCTCAGCAAAGAGTTTAAAAGAAGCATTATTGCTTAAGCACGGTAACACTGATTCACTCTCTCAGTTGTCCAACAGTTCTCTCTTCATTTTGGGAGAGTTAGAGATGAGAGATTAGACTTAGATTAGCTTGAAGTCTTAGAAGGAGATTCTTAGCTTTGATTATTTCATTGTTATTCTTTTCATGACTTTTCATTTGATTCTTGTAATATAATTTGTGATTGATTTATTGTATGAGCTCACATATGTCAATTGTCATTCAAATTTTCACATGTTGTATTGATTTCCCACCTTCCTAAAGTTAGTCTTTCAATGCTTTCCTAGATTAATTTCATTTCAAAAAAATTAGATTAGACATTTCTACTTCAGTCCTGCATATATAGTGGTTGTGCTTCGGAAGCCTACGAACCTCGGATTGAAAAAAATTAAATAGTTGGGCAAGTACTACAAATGCACTAAACGACAATATTTTCACCCAACACTATGAAGGGATATGTTGTGGAAGTTGTGTTGAACTTAGGGGAGAATCTCATCCCACATACACATATGCTTAGAGTTGTAAATGCACAATATATGCATGACTGCCTGTTGGATCGCTGATCTACCTTGAACCGGTCACAGTTTGGGGGTGAAGGGGGTGGATTTGGGGAGCCCGTTGTCCAACAAAGGACCGTGAGGTTGGACTAGAATGTGCTTAGGAACTTGCTATCCTTATATGATATGATGGTATATGGTATCCCAAAGAAGAGCTTGGAAGTGACCTTCACTATTATATTATTCTTGTAGACTACTCTGAGCAAGGTTAAAAGTTTGAGCTAGGTTTCTTTTCGTATAATACTCTGCTGTCGTTATTGGAAATTCAATAAGACTTGAGGTTAATAAACAATGATTCCATTATTAAAACGTAACGAATAGTTTACCATATTCACCTCAGGAAGTTGAATTATTTATATATATTTGCTTCTAGATCTCAATCCTGAACATCATAATTTGACTCTAAAGAAATATCACTACCACGAGAAGCAAGCGTAGGAATTGATAAAATTAACAATGGGTTGTTTCAAAAGAATGGAGTGAATGCATGAGATTTTCCTTCCAAATCCCACTAAACTTGGCCACCTTTCTGTTAAGATCAAAATCATGATCGAGTTACCAAGATTTGTTTGGTGATATTATTGCCCAGGTATCAACCAGAATCCTGTAAATGGCCCTTTATATTCTCCATGTATTTCGTTCATTTCCTTGAGAGAATTGGTCCAGTTCAGTATTACAATCGAGTTCCACCTACTTCTAGATGAATAAGAGATAAAATGTGATACTATGTTAGGAAATCATTAGAGTGAGATTCGGTGAATTTAAATGATGTATCTTCGAGATCTGTTAAGTTTTTTTTTTCCTCTCTGTTTCAAGTCAATTTGAATCTTGGCAAGAAGTTACAGGACCATATATCGTCTATTCTTATTTGTCTCTGACGCTTTCTCCTATTCATTTTTATATATTGCTCAAGGTAGATGAGACATTGTTCGCCTAGTGTTGATAGGCATCGACAGGTCTGGGGAAAAACTTTAATACATGGTGATTTATAAAGAAACTTGAAGTCTAAACTGAGACCTTGTTGTAGTTTGAATTTTAGGATCGCATGAAAAAAATCACTAGATATCTGAAAAGATTTGTCATCACTCCCAAAGAGAACGGACCTGATAGTGTGTGCCTTGTCACAAGCTGCCACAATCCTGATCGCAAGGAATTTAGTGAAGTGGATTTTACTAGCCCTTCTCTAGCTGACCAACTCTGGTGGATTTTTGTTGTCGTCGTGTATTTTATTTATTCATTCATTGGACTTTGCCTCACTATTTCTAAAATGAAAGAAGAAACATTTCCATGGAACCATCACTAGAATTACGGTATGTAAAAACACGGTGAAAAATTCCATACCTGCGCATAAATACTTAGATATCCATATGCATTTGTATGGTTGCGATTCAGGAGGAAGTTGGAATCGAGACTGAGGTGATGCATTTTAAATGACATATGCATTTGTGTTATCTAACTTGTGGAATATATGAAGATGAATGATAATGCAGGTCTGGTCGAGTAACTCATACAATACACAATTGTCAGGGAAGTTAATGACAACAGTCTTAGATCCATCCTAAGTGCAATCCAAATATCTCTGAATTCACTGTCTTATTGCTTGAATTTTTAGTCAGTAGAGGATGAATGGAAGTGTCATAACCAGGTTTCTTTTTCCTTGAATGGTGGTCACATAAGCAGAAGACGTTCATCAATGACAACAACACAAAAAGGATTCAAAGCATTACTGCAGAAGATATTTTTGATAGAACTTTCCATGCTGTAGCATAGGATTTATGTCACCAAATAAATGATGTTTTGGAGAATGCAAGAAGGACTACGTTGAAGTTTATAGTTGATCTTTTGATTTGATGGAACTTCTTATGAATTTTCATGTTATGACCTTATTCATATTTCTAGAATAATGAAGTTTGCTTCATTTCTGCACAATGAATTTCTTTTAGTTCATTTTGTATTTAAAATAATAATAATAACATAATGATAATTAAAATTAAAAATATATAAAAAAAAAAAAAAAAAAAAGAAAACAATAAAACAATAATAAAATTATATATAAAAATGTTTTCATTTGTTTTATGGAAATCAAAACAAGAAAAACACTTAGAAACTCAAAAATTCAAAAATTGCAAATGGATATTCTTGAAAACAATACAAACGCATAGTTTTACACTTAAACACTAATTTGTTTTCTTGAAGTAACTTTGACAGCCATCGATGATGAAACTAGCGCGGGCGACAGGTTCACACACACTTTATTTTCTTATGCTCGCATTTGTACTTATCTCTTGCATTTATGTTTTGTGATGCTCTCACAAAGCTTTGATTGTAGGATTAGTATTAAGATTGATTGCATGAACAAGACACTCATTTTCCATGCCACAACATGATCTTCAAGAATCACAACATTTTAAAAACATGTTTGGTAACAAATTGAAGGAGCCATGTTAAGTTATATCATGATGTTTTATTGTTACAGATGTATTTTACATGCCGTTACACATGTATTACATGCCGTTACACATGTATTTTACATGTTGTTACTCTTGTATTTGTAACATGTTGTTACTCCTAACCTTTCAAAAACCCATTTGCATCATGAATGTTTACCCCCATTTTTCTTTCAAATGCACATTAAGTCATCCATGTGTTGGAATCCATGCCATTGCCTTTATCCATCAAGTGACTTCACATCCCTATCTTCTCGAAATGATACATCACTTCCTTTTATTTTTTGGTTCTTTTTCCTTGTCAATAAAACTAGTCAAGTTCCCTTTCCATGATTACATTGCCTTGATTTCCTTTCCATAAACATTGTTGCTACTGATATCTTTCCAGCATCTATAGTCCAACCAATATTTTTACAAACTGTTGACTGATGTGGGATTCTTAAGGCCCACCTTTCAATCACTACCCCATCGAATCTTGACACCTTATCTCGATATAGACTAGAGTTCCTTTTGAGTACCTTTAGGATTGCATGCCTTAATGGAAAGTCTCCTCTCAACATAATCATGGAATACACTGTTATTATCATGGGACCACCTTGGAGTTCATCCATTTCCTACTTCTATTATCAACCATGACAAAACAATAATAAAGTCATCTTTACATCAAACAATCTTGGGTCCATTACTCCAACCTTTGTGCTGAAGGGATTTCTTCAAGGGTTGACATCAATGACAACCAACCTAATCACGTTAGAGAATTAGAAATACCTTGTAACTGAGTCTTGAGTATAAATATGTGCATCCATGTAACAAAGAACAAGGTTGGATTGTCAATTATTGTTGTGATATCATAATAAAGTTCTTATTGTTGGTTTACCCATTAATTTGTGCTCTTTTCCTTCTCTCCTCTATTTGTGTGACTATATATTAGTATATTGTTGCATATTACTCTGTGTAAAGGAATACTTGTAACACCTACATACAAGCCCCTAGATTACAACATTGGTTAACTTGTCAATAGTTCTGAACTCAGGAATGTAAAATAATGCACACATAGATGTTGATCCTAGAATAGATAAGTGACTGGTGGGAGAGAAGGATCAACAACTACCTGAAGAATTACACACACAGAAATTGAATGACATTGGCAGAGGAAAGAGCCAATTTCTTCAAAAGACTTACAAAAGATTCATTGAAACGATTCCATAAGAAATTAAAAAATACATTGACGAACCCATTAATGAATAAACTTACAAATGCTAAGAAGTTTATGTCCAAATTATTCAACGAAGTTTGAATGAACTTACACGACTAGTTTGAAATGTTTTTCAAAGAATACCATGAAGAATAAGAAATTGAGGAATGAACACTAGCAGACAAAATAAAAGAAATATTCTACGACAATTTCCACGATGGTTTTTTTCACACAATACCAGTTATGTTGCACAAATTCCTTTTAGACAAAGGCATTGGTCACATCATTGAATATTTCCTTCCTCTTCATGCACCACCACCAAACTCTTACTAGGAAAAGAGACAAAGTGATTGGGAGAAGTTTTTAGAAGCATACTGAAAAGATACATGATAAGCTTAGGATTGTTTTCCTAAAGAAATGAATATGGCAATGATTTGCACCCGCACCAACCAAGAGTAGTCAGGGTCAGTGATGGGGGGTAGTTGTTCATGCGATGCCTAAAGTATAGTAGACTAATTGACCTACACAAAGGAGTCAATATATCGACAAGAAGAAGGAAGTTGATTGAAATAAAACAAGAATATACATTAGATAAAGATATAGAAAGAAGAATTGCAAGAAGAATGTACTATTATAAACCTTTAAAAGATAAAATTGGACAAACGACAGAAAAAGAGAGAAGAGATGCATGATGCACAGGATCGAAGGAAGTTGAGTTTAGAGCAACCCTAGGAGTGGCAGATTGCTGGAGTGATTGGGCGATCTGAGTTTGGCGATGGCCAATCAGAGCTGGAAAAAGGAGAAACCTCTATGGCTCCTATGAGGAGTGAGAGACTAGAGTTGGTTGAGGAAACATTTAGCACCCTTTGATTGGAAGATGACGATGAAAGCATGGATGTAGAGGAATCAGGACCCACATTATGAAAATCTCTGATTCCTGAAGAAGCATGTCCCAAACTAGAGATTTTCTTCATCAAAGACTGCATATTGATCCAAAACCTTCCTTAGTGTGGTATCAAATGGATGATCAAGGAAATTTAAGAGATCAATTTTTATTAAGATACCCCCTCTAGAATAGAGTTGGGTGGGAAATTAGGGAGATGAAAGTATACTCCTTCACATCAAGGATCTCATAGATGCTCCCCTTCTACCAAATTTACTAAATGCAAAGGAAGATACAAATTCAATGAACAATTGTGATGAAAAAACATTGCCTTGGGAGATTCGGTTGATTAAGTATATAGATAAAGAGTGGCAGATGGATGACATTCCATATTCAAGCAAGATAGTTGAGGAAATCAAAGAAAGTAAAGAACACCAGATCATAATCAAATCGTCGACCAATCTAGTCGAATCATAGCCATCGAAAAAATTGTCTTCCCTAGTGGAAGCACAACTAACTTATCCAGTCAAAGTATAATTGACCATACAGTCGATTCTAAAAATTAGTCAGCAAAATCAAACAAATATTCCAAATTTGAAATCTCCACCTAAAGATAAAAAGGGTTTAAACCACATTCCCATCTACAAATGACATCAATATCCCAAGAGACACTAGTTCGTTTGCGAATAATTCTAGGATTTTGCCGAATAATTCTAGGATTTTGCCAACATAATTGATTAATCTAAACAAATAGCTCAATTTGGTGCATCCTTAAGGGAAAGAGAATTCACATGGTTCATTAAATATATTGAAAATCAACAAAGATCCAAAGAACAAATCAAGTCTAGTTTTCTCTCTTTCTTTAAAGCACAAGATTTCAAACATCTTGCAACTTAAAAGCTTAAAGAAATAAAGCAGAGACTAGGAGAAATAGTAAGGGAGTATGATAAAAGATTCAAGGATTTTCACAAACAGATTCCTTATTATATCGACGAACAACTCCTATTGCAATGGTATGTGTCTGGATTATTGCAGAAAATTAGAGGACAATTATTTATGCATATAATCCGGTCGTGTGAGTAAGCACTCCAAAAGGCCCAACATATAGAAACTGATGATGACTGGCCATTGACTTCAACATCGATGAAGAAAATATTAGAGGGAAAACTTGAAGTTATCCAACAATCCTTAAAGAATATGATAGTTCAAGGAAATGACCTTTGGTGCTCTAGCTGTCTAACTGAATGTAATACAAAAGATTATTGTAAATACAATGATGCACCTGAAAGGGAACTTGGCATTTCTCGTATGCAAGAAGAAATTTATAGTGAGATCTGTCAATCTTCTTTGAAAAACCACAGTACCATAGACTGCCCTCACAATATAAGGAATGCCAATCCTAAGTGGTGTATTATCTGTGAGGAATCTAACCACTTGACTCAAGAAATCCAACCCAATGGTCGGAACAAGAAAAAGTTACATGCAATATATCATATGGAAGCAATCGACCAAAATGTGGAACAAGGAAATCAAGGATGAGGAAATGACTACCAAGGTGGAAATGGCTATCAAGGCAGAGGTGGCTACTAAGGACATTGAGGTTACAGAGGAGGCTATAATGGAAGGTATGGAAGAGGCAGACATGGCTTCAATCAAGGAAGGAATTATTTTTTTACTTGTTGGAAAGATGATCATATCAATCTCGACTACCCACTTAAAGAGAAGCAACCTCAGGTTTAGTAACATATGTGGAGTGTATTAAAAATAACACTATCAAATAATTCTAGAAAAAGTAATGAATAAGAGAACTCTAAATTTGTCACATATGTTGTCGAAACACGAAGTCTTAAACTCAAATAAATTACATGTGATCACGAGATATGGGGTGGGTCAAGATAATTACATACATCAAGAATCACTAATTCGACCAAGGAGAAACATAAATATTTATCCTAATCCCAACAAGGAAGAACAAGTAATGTGGAAGGCACTACACTTCTTCAAGAATAATGAGTATGAAAAATCCAACAATCGTGGGGAAAAACTACATAATGAAACAACTATCAAATATGTTGTCTTAGAAGAACCTTTGCAACTTTTGAAAGAAAAACAACCAATTGGTCGACTGCTTGAAATCTTAAATATCTTGAAAGAATATAAAGAAGACCATTTATCTTATAAGGATCTAAGACAGTTGTCAGAAGAACAAACCTACAAAAATTATGATCCTCAAGTTGATCTAGAAGTCAACAACTACATGCTACATCAAGTCATGGTCAACTTTGGGTTGTAAGTCAATATTATTCCACGTGAAAAATGGTTAAAATTGGAAAGCTCAACACTTGTGTGTACAATGAATTTTCAGAAATTGGCGTACCAAAGGTTTATAGACCTATTGGGATCTTGAAGAATGTCTCGAGATATCATAATGGAATTCACCTAGTCGCATTCTTGAAGTAATCAAACGAATAAAGGCATCCCTGCATACCTATCATTGGTCGAGTACCCTTGGAGCATGAAAATGAAGGAAAATTTCTCTCTAGAGAGATAGGATTAAGATCATGAAAATGGTTGAAAATTTGTAATTCCACTAGACCTTAAGGAAGGCAAGCCATGGGTCGAAGCTTGGGATGAGGATGCATAATCTAAGAAATTGTACCATACCATGCATGAATATAAAGACAACATGGAACCCAATTCCTTAGGATTTTTTTTATGAGGTTCACCCTTGTTAGTAAGACAAAACTCAGATCTTGTGTTATGTAAATGGAAGCTACAAAACTATGAGTCGAAGGCACATGAATGTTGGTCGATTGAGGCCATACCAATGCATCGATTTCACTCATGTTTTTCAATTAAAGCAGTACCCATTATGTATGCAAAGAATATGTCTCCAAAAATATTCAAGGAAAGAGACCAAGTAGTGCCTTAGAACCCACTGAATTAAATCCAGGACCAAAGGCTTCAATAAGATTCAAGGAAAGAGATTTCCCATCAACCCATATCGATAATGTATCAAAAATGGTTGGAGATCACAAAAGGATGTAGAATCTTGTACAATCTTTCACTACTCAGGTAGCTCACTAGTGGGAAACCCATGCCCCAAGTTTACAGACATGGACAACTGCAAGAACATATTTTGTGGAATGATTTGGAGGAAAAAATATATCTACAACAATCAACATACCCAAGTTTAAGGCCAAGTTCGACCCTAAAGCCCATATTCGTTAGTGTGAGAATGAATGGAAAAGAACCAACTGCAAATATGAAAGAGTGTATTCCACACATGTTTTCAAACACACCAAATACGTTAGATGACATACCATACACATGGTATAAAATAGAGGAAGCATGGGGTTAAATGTTCTCATTGGTCAAACTTAAAGAAAATTTTATTAAATATTTTGAGTTTAGGCCAGAAGAGGCACAATCAATTCAAGCAGTTCAAGAGCTTGGGAATTTCATTGAGAAACCAAATCCAAAATAAGTTATCAAAAGAGGAAAAGTGCAAGTCGACATGCGGTTGAATTTGACTTTCAATTTTGTGTCAATCCACCAACGAGACAATAAAATAGCCCAACAACTAGACACGGAAAATGTAAGCTTTCCTAGACAAAGACTTATATGTAAAACAAATCACCCTAAAGTAAATCAACTTGTAAAGACATATTCCAAGGATGAAAATAAAGAAAATCTAGAAAATCCAGACATTCCACCTGCCTATATTAAAGTGAAAGAAAGGGAACATAAACTCGATGAAAAAAACCCCCCCGAATGGATGGATACAGAACTAAATATTCAATAAGTCAACATACCAATTGATGGTTTACCAAAAATGGCCTGAAAAGACAACTATTGGAAAGAAAAGAAAACAACATAAATAATCAACATGCTAAGAGAGTATCAAGATGTATTCACTTGAGACTACAAAGATCTAAAAGGACACATAAAAAAGATGGGGGAGATGAAAATAAACATCATATAAGGGGCTAAACCCATCAAAAAATGTCCCTATAAATTGGCACATAAGTATAAACTAGTTGTTCAGAAGGAGATTGAAGGGATGCTAGCTACTAGCATCATCTAACCAATTGATAAATATGAATGGGCTATTCCTATGCCTGTACAACCAAAGAAACATTATCAAAATAAATTAATTATATGTTTTGACTTCCAAGGTGAGGATTGAATAAGCTAATGATTATAGATCCATTCCCAACACCATTCGCTAAAAAAATAATAAAAAAAGTGGTGGGGCATGAGTGCTACTAATTCACCAATGGATTTTTAGGGTATAACCAAGTACCCATTGCTAAGGAAGACAAAGAAAAAAAAACCTTTGTTTCAAAGTTTGGCTCCTTTGCATATAGAGTTATGCCCTTTGGACTAAAAAAGCACCAATAGCCTTTTCAGGAATTGTGGTGAAGGCATTCCAAGAATACATCTATAAGACAATGGTTGTATACTTCGATGATTGGATTGTCTATACTCTTCTCAAAGATCATATGCAATGGCTTAGAATGATGCTAGAAAGGTGTTGACAGATCCACCTTTCCTTAAACATAAAAAAGTGCATATTCACCAAAACTATTGGAATTATGTTGGGTCATGTTGTATGTAAGGATGGGATAAAAGTAGACATGGAAAAAATAAAGGTCATCCTCGACTTAAAACCCTTAGTAAGTAAAAAACAAATAAAAATATTATCGGGGCACACATAATACTACATGTTGGTTACTCTCCTCTATTCTACTTTGAGCTTCTTATTGACCCGGGGTTCATGTCTTTTGGGTTTCCAACAAAGCCTCTAAAACTATTGGCCCTCATGGTAAACTGGAAGGCAACACAACACACAGAATACGCTGCGCAGTCTCACCCAAGATAAATTTAACGGGTGGTTGTAAGACTCAGGTGTTTACAACCCATGATTGAGTATGAGATATGAGATGTGTATTCATATCCATTTACTATAACTTGTGATTGTTACCTACTGTTATTCGCGACTGTGTATTACCTTCGACAACTTATTTCCTTAATAATGCAACCATATTTCATAACAATATAATAACCCATTCATTCATTAAGCACAATATTTAACTACTGAAACGAGGATAAAGATATGCATGAATTCATCACATTACACAGATATTACCGTGGTTTACCCCCCCTAGGCTACATCCACAAATATTTGGCTCTCAGCTCTTTTATTATGGTAGTTATGCATATACAACGCCATGTGCTTACAATTCTCTTTAGATGGATAAGATCTAGATAAGGCAAACTAGACCACACCAGGCTCCTCAGCCTACGATCTAATCCTCAAGATCTACCTTCTCTCCTCTCCTCTATCTCAACAACTTTGGAGTTCATTATCGGTATTTATACATCTTTGGCTCTTCAACCATTACAATTCGTTACCAAAACCCTAACCCTGTCGATGTTAGGTATTCCTCGCATGTGTGCGTGTTGTTCCTCCATCTAGTTGTCTCGTTCCTTTTGCATGCTTTCTTGCATGCTTCATTTCCTTCCAGCTATTGCTTCTCTTTCTGGATGCTTTCTTTCCCCATGATCATCCTTCTTTCCACTTCAGCTTGCTGCCAACAGGCCCCCAAAACTAACATGTGGCTCGTCTCGAGCCACCTAATCCTTCTGATCTTCCTCGATCTCCTTGGTGATCGTCTGGAAATTTTCCTTGAGCTCTGTTGCTTGTGTTAGTGCATGCATGGTCTTCTCCTTGATTGTGTCCACTATCTGGAATGCCATTTTGTTGTTGATCAATCCTGCACATTCTCCTCGGGTTTGTGCTATCTGTGTCTTATCTTCCTCTGCCTATGCTAGTACTTCTGCTACTTGCTCCTGTAATGACTCCATTTGAGCCTGACGCTCCTGTTTTTGCGTTTGCGTAGTGATGAATTCTTCCTGCAGTGTCTTCATCTCCTGTGTCCCTTTGACTCATTTTGGGATTGGTATTGTCTTCTTCTTCTGCTTGAGCTCTTGGATCACTACATTGATTCTTTCCTCTTCCTTGTCCCACTATGGTTGCTTTGTTGAACAAGTTAGCTATGGTGCTAACCTGCTACTCTATCTTCTGCAACTGCGCTATTCCTTGCTTCTTTCTTTACTCCTTGACTGCTGGTGGAGTGGTTGGTATGAAATGTTTCCGGAAATTCTCAATCTCCTTATGATATTGCTCGATTGCCTGCACAATCTGATCAATCTTTTCCTTTATTGCAAGTTCATTCCTGATCCGGATTATTTTCGGCACGAAATGAGATCAGAGATATAATAAAGAAATGCATAGAGATATCGTAGATATTCAATAATATAATAGAAATGTATCGAAGATGCAACCATAAACATAGATATACAGTGATACACGATTTCTATTAATTAAAGAAATGTACAGAGACTGTAAAAATACAGAGTGAAAGACTCGCTAGAATGGTGGCAGCTTATCTCTGAGAAGAGATGTGA
>SNQJ01S0014391.1:105273-127774 GCA_010110895.2 Picea sitchensis | reverse complement strand
CATGTGGGCCCCGTTTGGGTAAGTGAGTACATTAACTTCCCGGGGTCGTAACTTTTGCATACGATCTCCGTTTTAGGCGTGTGATAGCTCGTTGGAAAGGTGTCATCGGGGAGATTCATTTTGAGGGATCAATTATACCTTCGATTATTATTGAGAACCTTGATCTCGAAAAACCTTCATTTGGGCCCTAAAAATGGCCCTGGAAGTTAAAACCTGCTAAAAATAGTAAATTGCCAAAATTGCTAGAAATCCATTTTGATCCATTTGGAAAAGCTGGGTGGCCACAGATATCCACCTGGATCAATTCCCCTGCACAGTGTTTGGAAGCTTCTCAAAAATTCCTCCTACTCTTCGTTGCAGTTCGTTCCTGCATTTTGTTTCCTCCTAAGTTTTGGACTTGTACTGCTCACAAAATTGTTTCCAGCGTCTCCCGCTTCTCTGTTGCTCGCTGTAATTAGACTAAGTCTTTGTGTGCACGATACTGTACCTCATGGTCGACACTAAACTGCAACTTGTGTAGTGCCCTGGATGACATCTGCGTCAAGACCAATTACACTACCTCTTGCAAACACATAGGAAGAATCTTCCCATGTTCAGTCTAAGGCTGAAAAAGCCACCAGATTCATTGAGCGGATTCATCACATCTACCAATAGGTCCATGAGATTTTGCAGAAATCCAATGCTAAGTACAAGCAGTGCCATTATCAACACCAGGTACTGCACCATTTTTAGGTGGAAGACAAGGTCTGGTTACATTTGTAGAAAGAGTGCCTTACAGGTCCCCATCAAAAGCTCCTCCCACTTCTCTATGGGCCTTACACTATCATCAATGTTGTGGGTAGCAATGATTTTGACCTCAACACTCCACCCTTCCTTGGCTTTCACCCAGTGTTCAATGTGGATCTCCTTCAATCATATTTTCCACCATTACTGTACACCTCAGAGAACATAGAAAAATTGAAACTAACAGAGCTCAACCCTGACTGCATGGAACAAGAATCCAATGATAAAATAGTGGACACACAGCTCAGGGGCACTTGCCAACAGAGGATCTAACTTTATCAGGTTGTCAAGGTAGGTAAAATCCTACACCAAGGAAAGTGGCACACTCGGGGCCAAATTCAACAGAAGTTTCCTCACCTGATGGGGGAACACAATGCAATGGAGACCATTGCTTCCTAAGGGAGGAGGATTGATCCAGGTGGATATTGGTGGCCACCAACCTATTCCAACTGGCTCCTATTGACAGTTTTTAGTTCAACACGTTATTCTATAATTATTTGTAATTGTGGGTTCTACACTTTTAGGGATGTCTGAATCCCTACACAGTTTCCAGGTGGAGATTAGTGGCTTCCCACCTAATCCAACTGGCTTATTTTGGAAGTTTTCATGTCAGTACATCTTTCTGTACTTCCAGGGCCATTTTGGGGCCCTAGAAAACTATTTTTTATCTTGCCATAGTCAAACTATAGATATATTTATATTTTGATGACATAATGTGTAGTTCTCAAAAATACCTTTCCAATGGGCTATCAAACACCTAAAATGAATGTTGTATGCAAAAGTTACAACCCCGAGAAGTTGAGGTACCAACTTACCCTTTGGGTCCCACAAAAATTTTGGCGTTTCATCTCCTAGGGTTAGATTTTTGGATGTATAGGGTTTTTCCATTAATGAGTAATGTTGAAAATGGCTCTGGAGCCTCATTATAATCATTCTTCTTAGATGGATGTGTGTAGCAGGCCACATCTCTTCTCAGAGATAGCTACCACCATTCGAGCAAGTTGTTTCCAATTCTACAGTTTCAACCTATTTTATTTATTCAATAGAAGTTATTGTTCACTGGATATCTGTTATTTTTCTTTGTATCTCTGTGTTATTGTATCCAATCTATTATTCCTTTCATTCTGCTCATAAATTCAGATCACCAAGTCAGTTGTCGTGCTTCATAATGTTCAAGGGAAGTTTCGCTTCAAACCATCCTTTTGCAATATTACCAGTTTCCATTTCTTGTGTCAGTCCATACTCATTCGATTCACCATCTTACATCACTTTCTCATGTCATTTTCGTGTCAACGATAGGGGATACATAAAGGACCTCCTTCAACAAATCGTTTCCTGTCAACTTCAACACATTATCCTGGAATTAGACTTATAAACCAATTAGTACCTTGGGACTTGCATGCCTCCTCGCTTCTGATAGTAGGTTTACATCATTGACCTTTGATCATATGGTTCCATGAGTTTTTGACCTCAACTCATTTATTCACATTCACTAGAATGTACTAGGGTACCTTGTGAGTCATTGCCATCATTGGTGATTTCCCTTGTGCTTGTTAACAGTTTACATCGACGAGCAGTAATCAAGTGGTTTCTACAATGTTCGACATCAAATAATTTATTCACATGTCTAGATTTGTACTACATCGAGATCTGGACAAAGAACCTGGGTTGGGCACTCAATCTATTATGTGCTTTTCCTAGGCTATGATGGAGATCATTTAAGAATGTAAAATATTTCAGTACAATCACCATGCTGACAATCTTACTGATATATACTGTCACATAAATCCACATTGTATTGATCCGTGGTTATGTTTTTTCATCTTTTAGCTCCGCTATGTATTTTTCATGGCTGTAATCATTTCATGTCATGGAGTTATGGATCCACATTGTATCTCTGGTGGCCATATTCTTAGTCAGTATTCTCATGGATCCGCAGTGTGTAGGTTGGCGACCATGCTTTGAGTCATATCGTATTCTGAGCATAGGTATGCCTGCCTTAGGAATGGAACGTATTTGTATACTGAATGATGATTGTTTGTAGCTTCTACTAGGTTCTCCTACTCCAACACCCATGCATTGAAGAATTTTTAAAGTGTTTCGACCATCATTTTCTCTTTCGACCTCACATTTTACGAGTCATTTGTTACACACGAAAATGTCAGACTTGAGTTTCGCACCCTAAGTGTCGCAAGTGTTGCAAAGTGACGTATGCACCTTGTTAAGTGTCGCATGCACTCTCAAAAGTGTTGTATGCACCTTACCAAGTGTCACATTCTCTTTTCTAAGTGTCACAATCCCTTGTCATCGTGAAAATAATTGTCACAATCCCTAAGTCATGTTGGAAGAAGAATCCCCATCATTTGACAGTTGAAACATACCTTTTCCTTGGAAATTTTGACCATTTTTTAGAATTTTAGAAGAATGTCGCTCCCCTACCCATACTGGGGGTTCACTAATTCTCCCCTGGACTTTTTAAGGGTGTGCCATGGCCCTCTGTCTATTACTATGGGGGGCGCCAATCTTGTTAGAGGGAAAAGTGGGATCCTCCACCTTATTATATGGGCCAACTCTCTTAGGATGAGGTTGGTTGTGTTCGACCCCTATGTTATGGATTTATCTTAGGGTCAAATCCCAAACTTAAGGAGGAATATCCTCAATGATATCCTTAATTTTCTCATGGTGGTTGTGCCTCTCAATACTATATATTGAAGTTATTTCCAAGGTCAAAGGAGGAAGATTAGAGGTATAGAACCTTTCATTCTGGAGGAAGCATCAACATTTTGATGTCAAGATTCATGAAAGGGATGACGAGGAGATCTTGGAGAAGTGACTGCATCATTAATCATGCTTTGTAAGTTATTTCTTTGGCTTTCCAATTAATATCAACTTGGGATATTCCCTTCAAGTTCATGTGTTCTACATTTTCTTGTCTATTTTCATTTCAGTCTTCATAGATAGATTTTCTTTGTCTAATCATCTAGAGTAGGAGGAAGTGTTCCTTTAATAGTCTTTGCAGGATTTCAGTTGCGTTGAGATTAGAGTAGCGAGGAAGAACATCACAAAAAGGTATGTGATCTAGTTGGATATCGATGGCCACCCACCTTTTCCAACTAGCTCAAAACAGTTTTCTGGCAATTTTGGTAATTTACTATTTTTAGCAGTTTTTAACTTCCAGGGCCATTTTGAGGGCCTAAATGAAGGTTTTTTAGGACTGAGCTTCTCAATGATGGCCATGGGCTCTAATTTATTAGCCAAAATGAATATCCTTGACGATACCTTTCCAACGAGCTATCATGCACCCCAAACATAGATCGTATGCCAAAGTTACGCCCCCGGGAAGTTGATACACTAGACTATCCAAAACGGGGCCCACAAAACTGTTGGCATTTAATCTTCCGGGGTTATGGTTTTGGATTTTATTTATGATAAAATTTCCTTTGGAGCCTCATTGTAAAATCATCTTCTCATAGATGAGAGTAGCCGTCACATTTCTTCTTAGAGATAAGCAACCACCATTATAGGGAGTCTTTCACTCTGTATTTTACAGTCTTTGTACATTTTTGCTCATTAATAGAAAAATGTGTATTACTATATATCTGTGTTAATGGTTGCATCTATGATACATTTATTTTATAATATTGGATATATGAGATATCTCTATACATTTATTTATTATATCTCCACTTTCATTTCATGCCGAAAATAATTCGGATCAGTGGTATCAGAGCAAGTTGCTCTTGATCATTTTTTTCAATGCATGTCCCTAACAAGGTTGGAGTATAGAAATTTGGGTCTTGAGATTGTCTCTCTTGAAGAAAATCTCTCTCCCACACCTAAGAAACCCTCCATGGCGGAAGAAAATAAAAACGACAGAGGAGATGATTCTATCAATTTGTTTCTTGAGCAAGCTCTCACGCGACAGAGGGACACAATGATGGAGAATTTTTCCCACATCCTTCAACACCTACCGATAACAATAAGTGCATCTTCATCAAACAAACACTTTGGAAGCACCTCTCCTTTCAAGGTACATGTTAATTTTGATATTCCCATATTTTAAGGTTAGATAGATGCGAATGCGCTAGACAAATGGTTAAATTTGTTAGAAGGTTATTTCTCTGTCCACCATTTTTTTGACAGGGAAAAGATCACCTTCACACTCCTTAAATATCTTCCCCATGTGAAACATTGGTGGGAAACTTACTAGGAGAAAATTTTCACAAAAGAGTCTGGAATATATGGGGCCAATCCCACTTGGGATTTTTTGTGTGGATGCAGTAAAGGAACAATATTACCCTGTTGGAAACTATGGGGAGAAGTATATGAGATGGATTACACTGTGACACGAGAGGGGCCAAGCAGTTCCAGAGTTCACCAATACCTTCCATACCTTGCACACCAAGATGGGTATCAAAGACTCTGAATGACATATGGTTTAGAAATACTATGGGCCTCTACACAGATACATCTAAACTGAAATGGATTTTCTTTACATCTCATCACTCAATGCTGCTTATCAATATGCTCTTAAAATCGAGCATAAATTTAAGCACCAGAACAAACCAGAGTTCGAGTCTACAAATATGCAACAACCAAAGTATGATAAAGATGGCCCTAAAAAACAGTCTCCCAAAAACCAATCCAATCCATAGGAAAAGAAGGGTCATGGGAAGACGAAGAAGGAGACCAGAAAATGGTGCGATTTCCACAAAATTCCCTGACACAACACCGATCAATGTCGCTAAATTTTTTTATTGGTGGCTGAAATCAAAGACAAGGATCCAAACCCCGATTCATAATCTGATTTAGAAAATACTGACATAGGACAGATCATTGACATAGACCCCACTGTTATTGTTGTGACCATAACAATTCAACCAGAAGAACCAAAAGATCCTGAAGAGAGGGAGTTCCTTTTTCATTCACAGATGTGGGTGAAGGGGACCCCGCTGCATTTTATTGTTGATAGCAAGAGCCAAAAGAACCTCATCTCAGCAGGGCTCATCAAACAGTTGGGATTGTCGACAACACCACACCCATACAACATCGGGTGGCTTCGCTAGGGACAATATCTTCATGTTAGCCAATAGTGTCAATTTTCATACGACATCCATCCCTTCAAGGGTGAGGTATTATGTGATTTTTCCCCATTGGATGTCTGTGATGTTCTCTTGGGCCAACCATATATGTGGAAGCGCCATGCTATCTGTCTTGATCCCGTAGTGTCATTGTTATTCTGGGGGTTCATCTCTACAGGATACGAGAGGTGGTTCCGACTATTGTCCCAACTAAACAGTGCTGCGAGGTAGTATCTCATACTACATAATTTAGCTTCTTCAGGATATGTTCAAAAGGTGAATAGAAGGATACTGCAATCACTACAGCCTTGGACCAAGCACCTTCTATCCAACAGAAGCGGGTTGACAATACTGTAACAAAGAAAAAAGATTCCTTCTGTACACATACATCTCATGTAGCCATACTGGTTAAAAAGGTTCAGCCCTTCTAGCCACAGGTTCATTATAACCTTCAAAAAGCTAAGCAACACAACTTCTTTAACAAGGAAAGTAGCTCATCAAGATGTAGATTCAAAAAACTCTTTTCCCTCTCCCCCAGGAACTCAATGAAATGGAGCCAATTTCTTCATAAGGAAGGAGGATTGATCCAGGTTGATATCGATTTCCACCCACCTTTTCCAACTGGCTCAAAACAATTTTCTAGCAATTTTGGTAATTTGCTATTTTTAATAATTTTTAACTTCTGGGGCCATTTTAAGGGCCTAAATGAAGGGTTTTTGGGATAGATATTCTAAATCATAGCTGAAGGGTTTGAATGATAACCAAAAATGAATCGCCTCGACGATACCTTTCCAATGAGCTATCGCGCGCCCCAAACAGAGATCATATGCCAAAGTTACGCTCCCGGAAAGTTGATGCACCAAACTACCCAAAAAGGGGTCCACCAAACTATTGGCTTTTGATCTTCCGGGGTTAGGGTTTTGGATTTTCTTTATGATAAAAATGCCTTTGGAGCCTCATTGTAAAATCATCTTCTCACAGATGTGAGTAGCCATCACATCTCTTCTCATAGATAAGTTGCCAAAATTGTGTATTACTGTATATCTGTGTTTATGGTTGCATCTATGATACATTTCTATTATAATATTGGATATCCGAGATATCTATGTACATTTCTTTATTATATCTCTGTTCTCATTTCATGCCGAAAATAATCCAGATCAGTGGTATCAGAGCAGGCTGATCTTGATCATTTTTTTCAGTGCATGTCCCCGACGAGGTCCGAGTATAGAAAGTTGTGTCTCGAGGTTGTCTCTCTTGAAGACAATCTCTCTCGCATGCCCAAGAAACCCTCCATGGCAGAAGAAAATAAAAATGATAGAGAAGACGATTCGATCAATCTGTTTCTTCAACAAGCTCTCACGCGACAGAGGGAAGAAATGATGGAGAATTTTTCCCACATCCTTCAACGCCTGTCGATAACAACATGTGCATCTTCATCAAACAACCACTTTGGAAGCACCTCTCCTTTCAAGGTACAAGTTAATTTTTATATTCTCGTATTTGAAGTTCAGATAGATGCAGATGCCCTAGACAAATGGTTAAATCTGTTAGAAGGTTATTTCTCTGTTCACCATTTTTCTGACAGAGAAAATATCAGCTTCACACTCCTTCAAGCTCTTCCCCATGTTAAACATTGGTGGGAAACTTACTGGGAGAAAAGTTCCACAGAAGAGTGTGGAATATATGGGGTCGATCTCACTTGGGATTTTTTTGTGGACATAGTAAAGGAACAATATTACCATGTTGGAAACTATGAGGAGCATTATATGAGATGGACCATACTGCGGCAAGAGAGGGGCCAAGCAGTTATGGAATTCACCAATACCTTCCATTCCTTGCACACCAAATTGGGTATCAAAGACTTTGAATGACATTTGGTTCTGAAATATTGTGGGGCTCTACACAAATACATCCAAACTGAAATGGATTTTCTGGACATCTCATCACTCGGTGTTGCTTATCGATATGCTGTTAAAATCGATAGAAATTTAAGCATGAGAACAAACGAGAGTTTGGGTATGAAAATCCGCAACAACCAAAGTATGATAAATATATCCCTAACAAACAGTCTCCCAAAAACCAATTCAAGCCACTGGAAAAGAAGGGTCATTGGAAGAAGAAGGACACCGGAAAATGGTGCAATTTCCAAAAAATCCCCTAGCACAACACCGATGAATGTCACTCAAAATAGTGATTGGTGGCCAAAATCAAAGACAAGGAGGTGAAACCTGATTCATAATCTGATTCAAAAAATACTAACAAAAGACAGATCATTGATGCAGACCCAACTGTTATTGTAGCGACCAGATCAATTCAACCAGAAGAACCAACAGATCTTAAAGAGGGGGAATGCCTTTTTCATTCATAAATGTGGGTGAAGGGGACCCCGATACATTTTATTGTTGATACCAGAATCCAAAAGAACCTCATCTCAGTAGAGGTCGCCAAACAGTTGGGATTGTCGACAACACCACACCCACAAACATACAACATTGGGTGGCTTCGCCAGGGACAAGATCTTTGTGTTAGCCAGTAGTGTGATTTTTATACAACATCCAACCCTTCAAGGATGAGGTATTGTGTGATGTTTCCCCGTTGGATGTCTGCGATGTTCTCTTGGGCCAACCATATATGTGGAAGTGCCATGTTGTCTATGAGTCTCGACCCTGTAGTGTCATTTTTACTTTGGGGGGTCATATCTATAGGATACTAGAGGTGGTTCCAACTAATGCCCCACCTAAACAATGCCACAAGGTAGTATCTCATACTACAAAATTTATCCTTTTCACGATCTATTCAAAAGGTGAGTAGAAGGATACTGCAACCACTACAGCCTTGGGCCAAGCATCTTCTATCTCAGAGAAGCAGGTTGACAAGACTACATAAAAGCGCAAAGATTCCTTCTGCACACAAACATCTCTTGTATCCATACTTGTTAAAAATGTCCAACCCTTCCACCTATAGGTTCGTGACAACCTTCAAAAAGCTAAGCAACACAACTTCTCCAAAAAGGTAAGCAACTCATCAAGATGTAGATTCAACAATATCTTTTCCCTCTCCCTTGGGAACTCAACACAATGGACACCATTGCTTCTTGAGGGAGGATTGATACAGGTGGATATCGATGGACACTCACCTTTTCCAACTGGCTCAAAACAATTTTCTCGCAATTTGGTAATTTACTATTTTTAGTAGTTTTTAACTTCCGTGGCCATTTTGAGGGCCTAAATGAAGGTTTTTCAGGATAGATCTTCTCAATGATACCTAAAGTCTCTGATTGAGCCCCAAAATGAATCCCCTCAATGATACCTTTCCAAGGAGCTATCGTGCGCCCCAAACGAAGATCACATGCCAAAGTTACACCCCCGGGTAGTTGATACAACAAACTACCCAAAACAGGGTCCACAAAGTTGTTGGCTTTTCATCTTCTGGGGTTAGGGTTTTGAATTTTATTTATGATAAAAAGGCCTTTGGAGCCTCATTGTAAAATAGTCTTCTCATGGATTTTATTATTCATCACATCTCTTCTCAGAGATAAGATGCCACCATTCTAGCGAGTCTTTCACTTTATGTTTTACAGTCTTTGTACATCTTCGCTCATTAATAGAAAATTGTGTATAACTATATATTTGTGTTTATGGTTTCATATATGATACATTTATGCTATAATATTGGATATTTGAGATATCTCTCTACATTTATTTATTATATCTCCGCTCTCATTTTGTGCCGAAAATAATCTGGATCAGTGGTATCAGAGCAGGCTGCTCTTGATCTTTTTTTTTTCAGTGCATGTCCCCGACGAGGTATGAGTATAGAAAGTTGGGGCTCGAACTTATATCTCTTGAACAAAATCACTCTCACACGCCCAAGAAACCCTCCATGGTGGAAGAAAATAAAAAAGACAGGCCAAGTAGTTCTAGAGTTCACCAATACCTTCCATACCTTGCGCACCAAGATGGGTATGAATGACTCCGAAGGACATTTGGTTCTGAAATACCATGGGGATCTATAGCGATACATCCAAACTGAAACAGATTTTCTGGACATCTTATCACTCAGTGTTTCTTATCGATATGTTGATAAAATCGAGAAGAAATTTAAGCGCAAGAACAAATGAGAGTTCGAGTCTGCAAATCCGCAACAACCAAAGTATGATAAAGATGAACCTAACAAACAGTCTCCCAAAAACTAGTCCAAGCCACTAGAAAAGAAGGGTCAGAATACTAAGAATAAGGACACCAGAAAATGGTGTGATTTCTACAAAAGCCCCTAGCACAACACCGATGAATGTTGCTTAAAACAATAATTGGTGGCTGAAATCAAAGACAAGGAGTTGAACCTAGATTTAGACTCTGATTTAGAAAGTACTGATAGAAGACAGATCATTGATGCAGACCCCACTACTATTGTCGTTGCCGCAACAATTCAACTAGAAGAACCAACAAATCCTGAAGAGGGGAAACACCTTTTTCATTCACAGTTGTGGGTGAAGGGGACCCCACTGCATTTTATTTTTAACAGTGGAAGCCAAAAGAACCTCATCTTAGTAGAGGTTGTCAAACAGTTGGGATTATCGACAACACCACACCCACAACCATACAACATTGGGTGGCTTCACCAGAGATGAGATCTTCGTGTTAGCCAGTAGTGTCTATTTTCATACGAAATCTACCCCTTCAAGGATGAGGTATTATGTGATGTTGCCCCACTAGATGTCTATGATGGTCTCTTGGGCCAACCATATATGTGGAAGCACCATGTTGTCTATGAGTCTCGACTTCGTAGTGTCATTGTTACTCTGGGGGGTCATCTCTATAGGATACCATAGGTGGTTACAACTACTATCCCACCTAAACAGTGCCACAAGGTAGTATCTCATACCACAAAATTTAGCTTCTTCATGATCTCTTCAAAAGGTGAACATAAGGATAATGCAAGCACTACAACCTTGGCCCAAGCACCTTCTATCCAACAAAAACAGGTCGACAAGACTGCAACAAAGTGAAAAGATTCTTTCAGCACACAGACATCTCATGTATCCAGACTGGTTAACAAGGTCCAACCCTTCCAGCCATAGGTTCGTGACAACCTTCAAAAAGCTAAGCAACACAACTTCTCCAACAAGGCAAATGACTCATCAAGTTGTAGATTCAACAAAATATTTTCCCTCTCCCCCAGACACTCAATGCAATGGATACCATTTCTTCCTAAGGAGGGAGGATTGATCCAGGTGGATATCGATGGCCACCCACCTTTTCCAACTGGCTCAAAATAGCTTTTTGGCAATTTTGGTAATTTACTATTTTTAGCAATTTTTAACTTCTGGGGCCATTTTGAGGGCCTAAATGAAGTTTTTTCAGGATTGAGCTTCTTAATGATAGGAAAAGTCCTTGATTTATCCCCCAAAATTAATCTCCTCGATGATACCTTTCCAACGAGCTAGCGTGCACCCCAAACGAAGATCGTATGCCAAAGTTACGTCCTCGAGAAGTTGATGCACCAAACTACCCAAAATGGGGTCCACAAAACTGTTGGATTTTCATCTTCCAGGGTTAGGGTTTTGGATTTTCTTTATGATAAAAAGGAATTTGGATCCTCAGTATAAAATCATCTTCTCACGGATGTGAGTAGCTGTCACATCTCTTCTTAGAGATAAGCTACCACCATTCTAGCGAGTCTTTCACTATGTATTTTACAGTCTTGTACATTTTCGCACATTAATAGAAATTTGTGTATTGCTATATATCTGTGTTTATGGTTGCATCTATGATACATTTATGTTATAATATTGGATGTCTGAGATATTCATGTACATTTCTTTATTATATCTCCGCTCTCATTTCGTGCCGAAAATAATCCGGATCAGTACGCCACATCATTATTCTTCTCTCTTGCTTGATTGATTTAGTTAGATCTATAGGGAAAATAGTAACTTCTTGTTCTCGTTTCTCTCTGGAAAAAATATAGGCGTATTGGTACAAAGGGGAGGTTAGCTTGTTCGTAGAGTAATATTTCTCATAACACTCACTATCCTCATACTTAGTCAAATTTCTGCTTGAGAGCATATCAACTAGGTTGATGTAATTGACATTGGTACTAGTATCCCTATACCAGTGATATTCCCTTCATAATTTTCAGTACTAGTTTCTTTATACCAATGATATTCCATTCATCTTCATTGGTACTAACTCCTCTATACTGGTGATATTCCCCTCATTACTTCCAATACTACCTTCTCCATATCGGGGATCTTCACAACAACTTCTCTGGTACCCCGCCTTTCACTATATTAGAAAGGTTGGTCACAAAGCCTCTGATACTGTCTCCCCATGTTGGCATAGTTAACACTAACTCTGCCAATACTCCTTTGCAATATTAGTGACATTCTCATCATTAACACCAACACTTCCTTTCCATATCATTGAAGTTGACAACATTGACATTGATTCACCCAATCTTTTATCCTCTCCTCTTTAGAATAAAATTTTTCTCCTAATACCGGTACCAATATATCCTCAAACATTGATATAGGTTGGCATTGACGATTTTATCATTAACCCCCTGTTGCTGCTCAAAATCCCATTAAATTACATGATTGCATAAACTAGTGCTTGATGCTTTCTTTCATGACTTATTTAACATTAATGGATTGATGTATTAATAAATTAATATGTTTGTTGTAGATTCAAACATGTTTCACTGCAAGAAAGTTGCAAGAAAATATCCTATGATAGAGGCCTCTTCAAGTGGGATCCACCAAGAAGAGGAAGCAAACACCCCAGGGCCAATCTATGATGACACCATGGGATTCATAAAGAAGGGGACTTCACTTAAATAGGTTGAATTCCTCCAAATGTTTAACAAATATAATTTACTTGTAGAGGATGAAGATGAATATGAACTCAATATCTTCAAGAAGTTTTGGAAATCAGGGATACATAGGTTGGTAGCTCGTGCAAAAATATTTCCATGTGCGGATGTGATCTCGTGTATAATATGGAATATAGAAATGGATAACAAATATATCCTCAACACCAAGGGAAAATCCATAACATCATTTTGGTCGTCTGACATAGCCTCATAGTATCACTTGGAGAAAGGAAATTTTTCATTGGATGAAGATATCATCAGGAAATTCCCACACAAAGAAAAATATTTTTGCAAAATATAGTACAAGCCTAACAAGACATTTGAAATAAGACCCTCTAGAAAATATCCCACCATTTCACTAAGGATTTCATACCAATATATTGTAGCAATGTTGTGTAGGTTTAATGGGGAACAAGAAGCATCGAATTTCACCATATCCATGATGCCCCTCATATACTACTATCTCAATGTGGGGTCATCCTTCAATTGGGATGATATTCTATTATTATCTCTAGAGGACTCCATCAGAATGGTCAAGGAGACCACCCCTGGTGAGTTTTCCAATTTTTATATGTCCTCCTACTTGCTAGACATGCTATGGATATTCCATCAATACCCAAAGATGGATTGGTCTTGGAATCCGACCAACCCTCCCATACATATCTACTGCAAATTTCTCTGGGAGCACAAATATAGGACCAAGCATCACAAGATTTGTGATTACTTCTTTACACACCTTTGTCAATTAATCTTCAATTCACCCACTCCATGCATGACCGACAAGGCCCAGGAAATAGTGCAAAGAATAAGAGATTGGTATCTCATGGAGTACATGACATACATAAGGATATATGGAGCCATTAAATCTCCTCATCTACTCCCCAGGTTCATCCTTGAAAGGTTAGTACTGTAGGAAATTACGTATCAAACTATGATCCATAGAGTTGGTGCCTCTCTATATAGAGATAATAAATCCATCCGGCCCTGTTTATCATTATGGGTTGGATCATACTCATTCAGAGGCATCAAATAGGATCAAGTTGAGGTAGACACATTTTTTTCATTTCACTTCGGAGAAGAAAGATTTCAAAGACATGACCTGAAGGAAGTTGTCAATGAATATTGCAACAAGCACAAACATAAATATGAATACACTTCAACCAATTGGGAATAGGAAGAGATCCATTATGACACCCAAACATATGAGGATTTATATTCAAGTGAAAAGGTAAAACTCTGATCAGGATCTCAGATGTGTAAAAATATCGATAAGAGGCACCAAAGAGATATGAAGAGGAAGCAACAATGCCAGTGGCAACCATGAAAACAACAATGCATTCTAAATCAATAGAGGGAGAGGAGGAAGTTGCAGATAAGAAAAGAAGAAGGAAAGAGAAAGTATAGAATAAGAAAGAGGGAACCACTGAGAAGAAATGAAAGATAGAGGAAGATTTCAATATGCTTAACTTGAAATAGATAACACCACAAGAAAAATATACCCCAAGAATAACATGAAAATTCAACAGAGAGAAGAAAACAATATTGATAGCACTAAGAAAGATCTGTTCACTTTCATCTTCGAGGGAGAAACCTCCAAAATGAGAAGAGATCTCTTATAATAATACTCAAGACAATATTTCTCATACCTCCTACTCTTATTTATACTAATTCTATCTTATAAAGAACATTCTATAGGAATATCTTTCTAGAAGAGGAAGCTTCTATTAGGTTTCTTACATTGATTTGTTCACATTTATTTAATAAGACTTATTAACTAATGTTGTACTTTATTACATGGAAAAAATATCATGCTAGCTAATGAACAACTAAGAGGGGTTAGGATCAGATCCTAACATGCCCCCCCCTTCAAAAGAAGCCTTGTCAAGGAAGGAAGGAAGGAAGGAAGCTATAAAATTAAAAAACAAGAAACATATCAAAAGACAGACTTCTCATGTCACAACAGACTCAAGTATAGAAACACCTTCAATTGTTATTGTTTTTCTTGTCATAACTTTGGTCACAAAGCATTGGAATGTAAGAGTCTTGAAAGGAGAGATTTAGGAATGTCCAATAACTTAATGATATGTTGGAGATGCAATTATGTTGGCCACACAACAAAGTTTTGTCATACCATAAGATTCTACAATTGAGATAGATTTGGCCACAAATCCCAAAACTGCAGAAAATCAAGAAGTGAATACATGAGAAATAATTCATACAAGTCAGGAAGAAAATATAACGAAGGTTGGAAGATAAGAAGAGATGAAAAATTTAAAAGGACAAATTTAGAAAAGAAAGATCCAACAAATAAAATATCTCATGAAAAGATATGGAGAAGAAAATATGAAATAGAAAGAAAGAAAGATGATCTGGCACCTGAAAATGAAGAAATTGATAACAAGAAAATGATGGGTGAAGTTCCTAATAAGGAATGTGAAATTCAAAGATTTGAAAATGAAATGGATCAAGCTCAGGAAAGAAGACTTTCTAAAGAATAAGATGACATAATAACAGATACTGACAAGATCATGCAAATCAATAGTCCATTAGCCAATGAAAGAAAAATGAAAAAAAGAAGAAGATGAAGAAACTTTTGGGTGCACAAAACAATGGTGATGATGATGAACTCTAAAAAAAAACTAGTATGTATAATTGTGGAATGAATAAACAAATAATATATAAAGAAGAAAGCAAGAAAGGAGTCGAAAATACATAAATACATAGTATGAGCAGAGAAAAGTTATTAATGGTATCAAAGAATAGTAAAAATCTCTTGGAATCAAAGAACTAAAAGTAATAACATACATCAACAATTGATTATAAATGGAAAATGATGAATTGGTAATGTTCATTTGGTATCAATGTATATGATCAAATAGTATCAGTTGGTGTATGTTAGCACTCTGTAAATTTGTTCGGATGATAAAAAAATGACAAAGGTAACCTACAAACCAACTTTGGAGCTGGGTGCTAGCCTGCTCAGCTCAGATAGGGATCTCTCGTGTCACTTGGTGTTTCTTTGACAATCAATGGCTAGGTTTTGTTGTTTTGGGAGTTTTTTATGGATTTGCTGGCAAAGAAGGGGAGGGACACTTAGGGCTATGGAGTCAAACTTTTGAAAATGAATGGAAACACTAACTAGCCAATAAAACTCTCCATAGGATAAAGGCTAAATGAGGTGATGAATCTGAGTTATAAATTTATCTTTGCAAAGTGTAAGAAGAAAGGAGAAAACAAGTAACTGCATCAGAGCATTAATGAAATGAATTCTGAATTAGTTAGGAAGAACTTAACACCGTTTAAATTTCTTAAGCTAAGAGCATCACAAGATGAATTATGGGCCTTTAAACTATTCAATTTAAACACAAGACAATGTAAATGGAATAAAAAATAAAGGAAATACATACAAAGAGAGAAGACAAAACTCATACCACCACCATTAGAATCTTTTCATGAAAACTTTAAGACTTCTGCATGTGTATTCAATTCATCTTCATAAAACTACAAATTAAGTTCCGAATAACTGAAAATCATGCCCTTGCACTTCTGACAACACTAATGCATTTGGAACTCCTAATATTTATACAAGTTTTAGTTCCTTCGGTTTGAAACCAATTACAATAATTGAAATGAAACGTTTCAGCGTCTGAAACTTATTACAATTATTACAATAATGGTTTCGGTATTTAGAACAATTACAATGATTAAAAATGAAACGTTTGAGGATTTGGCTTCTAAATCCTCTGACACATTTCAAATCCTTTCTTTGCCACTTGTTTTGTTCTGGTATTTTGCCTGATCTTACGTCTTCATTGACACATGGATGTCATTTATTGGACCCTGGAAAACCACACTTTGTCTTACCAAGTTGTACTATCTCCTTCCATTGCAAGTCAGAGGGGATATCATAATCCGTCATTTCATTGATCAGAATCTCTAGGTCAATGCAGGAGGCATATGTCATGACTGCTAGTCCAACTTTCACTACTTTGAACTGATTCATAATCTCAAAATCTGTGAT
The DNA here is from genome assembly GCA_010110895.2 of Picea sitchensis. Taxonomy (NCBI): domain Eukaryota; kingdom Viridiplantae; phylum Streptophyta; class Pinopsida; order Pinales; family Pinaceae; genus Picea; species Picea sitchensis. Next base: position 111,013 of record SNQJ01S0014391.1, on the reverse strand, counting down.
CAGATGTTCAACCAGGGTTACTCCTTTCAGGTTTTCCTCTAGGGATTCAAACTTGGAGTGATCCATTATACACTAAGTGAGGCGAGCATTGTATTCTTCCTAATCATATAACTTTCCTTTAACATCCCCAAATGGTGGGAGGCCTTTGATAAACAATATTTCAAACAAATCCTTGAACTCTTGCAAAATTTTCTCCATCTGTGTAGCCTTGGTTTGGACTGATTTCAATAGTTTATGTTTAGCAATAACCCTCCTGGCCTAGATGATCAATGTAGTTCTATCTTTGATTCCAATGTTCTGAAGTTCTGTAGTAGGGATGGAGTTGAGCAGGTTTATGGCATTTTGAGCCCACTCTGATGGCTTCTTTGCTAAGGTCTCATTCACAATAGTGCACCTGCTTCTGGCTATGATGGCCATGTTGTCTTTATCATTGACGAAGTTTAAATACACTCTGAACTTGGCAGCTTCAACAACTATAGAATCCTAGATGATATGCTTGGCTGCCTGTAACATGCCTTTTCCTCTTAATCTCACCTTCAACTTGTCTATCCTTTCCTGCAAGGCTCCATTCTCCTTTTGAAGTTGAGTCATTCTTTCATTCTTTTCTTGGATTTCCTACTTCAATTTCCCTATGTCCCCTTTTAACCCCTTGATTTATCCTACCTTCAAGATAAATTGTGACATAGCTTGGATGAGTCCTTCAATTCTTGGCCCAGCTTCTGCAACAGGATGTACAACTACAGCCTTGTTCAACAATTTTGTCTGTCCTTGTGACCAATTCACCTTTTCGTGTTCTAGATGAAACACCTTAGCTTTGTAGTCCAATGCCTCTTGTTGAAATGCTTCTTTTTCCTATTCTAGAGCAACCATTTCTTTTGTTTGTGGATGGTCTGTGGCAAACATTTTTAGTTTCTTCTTCAAGATTTGAATCAATTTATCCTTCTCATCCAATGAGTATTTCACCACTTGGGGGCCTTCAGGTTCCAACCCCTTGACCTGAGTCTGGAAAGCTCTGCTATATGCTTTTTCTTGACTCAAGTAATTAGAATACAACATATCACTAGTATTCTTGTGGAATTTGACTTTGTCTGGAGAGCTGATGTTGTCATACTTTATCTTGATCTCAGATACTTTGTCTTCATTTGCAACTTCTATACTAAGGGTCATATTCTCAATATCCCTTACCGTGAACAAAGAATATTTGTGCTGAGAAATATTTTCCACTTCAGGGACTAAATCTCTCATATCACCCATATCCATGTTTCCTTTCTCAGCATATTGTTTTTCTAGATATTCTTTAGATTGATAAGCTACCCCATATGCCTTATCAAAGATGTGTTTTTTGATGCTATTGCTAAAGGTTCTTGATCTTCCTTCACTTTGGAGCTTGCTTCCATTTTCAACCTCTAGAGTTCTAGTACCACTCTCCACCATATCTAGAGTCACTTGTTCTTTAGGCTCTTCCTCCTCTAAATCCACTATCTGTGGGGACTTTTTAATCTTCATCTTCTTAGGGGTTGTTTGTTGATCATTGGTGCCCATGGCCTCTGAACTACTTCTCTTGCTGTAAACACTTACCTTGGGGAATTTGAATATCAGTTTCTTGGGAGCTTGTTGTGTTTGAATATGTTGCAGGGTTTCCTCCACATGTTGTGTTTGAGTTGGTTGCAAGATTGCTTCCATATCAACACATAATTCTAGGTTTTCCAGCTTATCAAAACCCTCAACATGTTCATGCTCATAAGGGGTCTATTTTTTCATCAGTCTTCTCTTGGATATGATTTGACGTGGATCATATCTTCTTCTCTGTATCTATGCAAAACCAAACTCTTTAAGCTTTGCTTGAATCTTGGATGAGAATGATCTAGTTTTGACAATGAAGGGTCCAATGATAAAAGGGAATTTGAGGTTGGAGGCTTTGTGAAATTTCAGGAAATGATCTATCTCAGATATTATTCTTTTCCTAATGAATTCAAGGGAAAATACTATGGGGGTCAGAAAAACAGGCAATAGGTAAGGGGATTCATGAAAACCATAAACCCAAATTACTATTGAATGCATGAATAGTACCCAGTCCCACACTCTATTTTTTGGATTTGGCTGTAGATAGCTCCTCATGTAATCCAGAACTCTAGGTAGGTTGGTGTTGAAAATCAAACTGTAAACCATGGACATAACTTTGTTGATGAATATGAGCAATGCAATCCTCTTACATTCAGTTGTTATGAATGTTGCTTCAAGGAATTCTCTCTTATTGGTTTCCATGAAAATCTTCAACAAATAGGTGTAATATCTGAAATGTCTTAGAGAGAGAAAATTCACTAGATGTTTATGGATATTATTAGCTATGAATTGATCAAAACTGACACGGATTGATAGACCAGACTCTGACTGAAAAAATGTCAAAAGGAAACCTAACATTACCTTGACCACATGTTTATCATTATCTAGACCTAAACTTTTACTCAATAGGGAACAAACCCATTGGACCTAAAAAACCATTATACCCACATTCATTGGCAAAGACAGACTCTCTGAAAGATGCTCTGGTTTGACAATTGTCTGTAAAAATAGATCTCTGGCTTCTGATGGAAACTGTGTTTATACCCTAATTATCTTTTCTTCATTGAAAGGTTCAGACACTGTGGAGAAAGACTCTGGCATACCGAGGGCATCTCGAATTGATATATTATATACCCTACACATGACCTCAGACCCTTGTTTATTTACAATGACTTTCTCTTCTTGTGAATACTGCTCTATGCACCAACCTATGAATTCGGGAAAATGGAAAGCAACTTCAACAACATAAGGGACTATAGTGTCCTAGACTGCTTCAAGGAATGGTATATGCTTTCCTATGTTATCGGACACAGAGATGGGAAAAATGGTGATTTCAGTGTCGAAAATGCCTGAATCTCGGTCAATTAGGGCTTCTTCATTTGACACAGTGTATTTTTCTGTTACTGATGTTACGATAGGTTCCATGGCAGCGATTAAAAATACCTGGAAATGAGCGAAAATGGCATGAACTTCACGAACTATTTAGCTGCATTCAAACGAGGGTGGTCGCGCCAACTTTCAAATGTTCTAGTCTTTTGAAAAATAATAAAATAAATAACAAGTGCCCTTTATATACTTTTCCAATTTCAGATGCGTGAGGAAGTGGTTTGGGGAAACCCACTTCCCTCCCTGAAATGCATTCGATGGCGCCATGTGATCTCGACTGAAAACCATGGTTTGGATTTTGACCCTCTTTCTGGAATTATCCTCTGCTCAAATTCTCTCTTCAAAATGATCCTCGATCGTCGATCTAGAGTGCTCACAATATATGATGTATCGGGTCCCATCACCTTAGCACACCCACCAAACTTATCCTCTTCCTACCATATTTATCTTTATCCTCTAGTTTGTTGAGCTTCCAAACTGGTTTAGCATCTCACTAAGTCTCGAACTCTTGATTTCACACGAAAATGTTAATGGTGATAACATGGGATCCAATTGGGGATGCTATCCTCCTAGCGAGGTAGCAAAGAATGGATGACCAAGTTCCTACCCATTAGGATTTATTTTACTCCTGCAACTAAATTTATCGACATCTTATTCAAAAAACTCAAAATATAAGTTTAGCATAACTTAGGGCCTTCACTTCGGGCTTCAATTTATGCTGATTTTATTCCAATTGCTTCAACTGAAAAAAAATGGTTATATACAATGAATGGAAAGGGTGAAAATTCCTTTAAACGATATAATGTTTGAGAAACCCGCCATTCACAGGTCCTCCTTCAATGATACCTCCATTACGTTCCTATTGCAGAGAGGCATTATTTCCATGGTATGCCACAATTTTGAAAGGTCCCAACCACAGATGGTCAAATTTCCCATGCTTTCCCCTATCTTCATTTCTGGCATCCCATCTCAACACAAAATTCCCCAATTTTAAATCATCTTCCTTAGTATTCCTGTCAAAATCCCTTTTAATCCTGTCTTGGTGCAACTGAGAGTTGTTGAAGGTTTTTTCTCTTGTTTGCTGAACATTGATCAGTTCATCTATTCTCCTTCGAGTGGCATCTATTTCAACATATTTCTCTTGTATAAATCACCAACTTCCTTTATTTCCCAGTTGCAATTGGAAAGAGGCTCCAACCCCCTAGTTTCTCGGGCTACAACCTTAGGGAATCTCCAACTCCCTAATTCTCTGGCTACAACCAGAAGGAGGCTACAACCCCCTATGTTCTCTAGCTACAACTGGAAGGTGGCTACAACCACCTGTGCTTGCCCCGTCCAGCGACCCTAATGTAGAAGTAGAATGATGGAACCACTGTCACACTATCACTATGATATATACTATTGTAAACCTATACCAATCAACCTGCACCAAACAACCTGTAATCAACATGTACCATAAACAACCTGTAATCAACCTATACCATATACAAGTGCATCAACAATGCACCAACCTTTACCTCAACCTATACAATCAATGAGTGAATAAACCATTCACCAAATATGTACCAATAATGCATCAAATACACATAAACTATGACTAATCAAGATGTACCAACATCATCAACTATACACCTCATGTATGTGCCGACTCATAAACTACTTGTCTCAACCATGTACCCAACATGTACCTCAACCAAAATCCCTCATCAATTTCATCATCCAGATATGATTTGTAACTATATAATATACCTGATGTGTATGATCACATACTTGCAAACCTTCCTTAACTTTAACAACAAGAGACTAGCATTTTCATCAAACTTTACTTTAGTCTCACATGACTAATTTTGGATTAGTACAACCCTAACTTGAAATAATCATAAATATGTACCTATAATGAATAAATATCTGAAAATAGTACACAATGTTCTTTAGTGTCTTTTGTGGAATTCCTCCAAGTTTCACTGCTTGGAACCTCTCAGAAAACGTGTTATAGCAAAAATGACATACCTTGTTGAATTATGGCTGATTCTAGAGAGCGATCTTGTAGAGAGTGCCCCACACATAATATTTGTTGTATGGATCAAAAAATGGTACATAGATTACTACAGACTGTACTCGAACCAATACATTTTGTCTTACTGAATTTTGATATGTTATGAAGACGTTATGACGTTTTTAACCGAAACACTTGTTTTAGACTAGTTTTAGGACTAGCCACAAACCCTATTTTCCACGGAGTGTAACTCCAAAAATGCAATGACCCACAAGATGAAATTTTTATCCCAACTACTTGGATTTGTTTCTGCAACGACCTCCATATTTCCTGGTCTGAATCATTCTAGAAACAAAATTATTGGAAAAATGGTGAGATGACCTATAAATTACACACCTTAGAAAGAATCATCAAAATAATTTATCCTCCCTTGAATTTCGGTCTTCTTTAATTACATTCCCTCTGAAATTCGCCTTAGATATCCTTTGGTTATTTCAGTCACTTATAGATATTCAATATGCTCAAGTGTAATTAAAATGAGAGACCCTTGCAGAGATGATTTTAGGGGATAAATTTCGCTCATGGGCTAATTTTCCATGGTTTTTCCAAAAACGAGATTCGCTATTTTAAAAATGATTAGCCCAAATTCTACAGGATAAAATTATTTTACCTTAAAAATTGCTAAAATTTTATAAAAACTATATAAAATCCTTAGAAATTTGAATATTTTTACAAAAATATCGCCAATCATTTATAGTTGGCATATGAAGGATTAGTAAGATTCACCAAGGTTTC
>SNQJ01S0014391.1:61640-89958 GCA_010110895.2 Picea sitchensis | reverse complement strand
TGATGGTTCTGCAAGGTATGGGAATGAGAGGAATGGTCACCTTCAGTATGTGGGGGTGAGGAAGAGGAAGGATTATCTGTAGGGATATGCAGTTTGGTGCAGAGTGCCGAAAAGACTGATTCAAGTTGGGTGGTGAGGTCTTGCTTGATTTCACCCATTGAGGACTACATGGTTGTATTGATGGCAGCAACATTGGCACTGAGTTGTTTCACTTCTTGTTGGGTCTCAATGAGACCAGATTGCAAGGTGTTGAAGCGAGCTTCCAAGTCTTGTCTATGAGTGTGGGCCATGAGGATGGGGGAATTGAAAAGGGGTAGGCGGGGTAAAAAAGTTTTGCCCAAAAAATAATATGGATGAATGTGATAAGGGCAAAGAGATGAATCCATTGGAATAGGTCTGAAATAATGGTGAATCCAATGGAATAGGTCTGAAGAATATTGCAGAGAGGAAATGCCCAAATGTTTAACCAGAAAGAAATGTGTATTTACTTGGCAACCCGAACATAGTTGCGTGACAATAGATCTTGTCTGTTTTAATTTGTTTATGTTTCTGTCCCCAAGGGTTAGGTATTCAAGGGTTCTACAGACAAGGGTTTTCCCTGTGCTATAGCTCTCTGATATATGTGCGGGGTCCAATAGTAGTACTCAACGCAATATCTTGGGGCACTAACTTAGAAGGATAGACCGTACCCTTAGCCATACTACCCAACTACCCAGGTACTAGAGAGTATCTTCCCGAGTGTTGTTCTCGGTGACACTATAGAAGTCAAGTGGCCAATTGGTTTATCTAAAGAGGGCTTCAGGTAATCTAGGCCGATCCATACACAGGTGTTGTCTGATGCGCTACCACTCGAAGGGGTACCAACAAGGGTTAAAAGGGTGGTTAACAGATGTGTTCTTAAGAACCACTTTCATTTCCTGCATGTATGAATCCCTCAACCATGGGTTTATGCGCGTAATGACATATCTCTGTGGCTTAAAGATGCCAGAATACATATCTACCTTGAAAAAAAATTTACCCACAATTTATGCCAAGAAAGTGCTTTGATACCACTTGTAATATACCAGATATAAAAAGTATGCAGAACATAAATGAAATGCTAGTAATGGCAAAATAACAACAATATGACCATAACATTCACCACATTAACACTAAAATGATATAAGAATAACAACAGAAATAGAACTTTGAATCTGAAAGCAATGTTCACGGGCCTCTTCGAGGGGGCAACCTCCAGTTGAGCAGAGCTTTGTTACAATAATATCCAAGCTAGGGTTCTCATACCCTCAACTCCTATTTATACTAAAAGGAAGCATCTAGAGGAATATCCTTCTATAAGCGAAAGCTTCTATTAGGTCTTCTTACATTCACCTTATTTTATTTTATTGAAAGGCCTTATTAATATTGACCTTTATTACATCCGAATATATTGTTATACCTATGTGTGGGTTAGGACCCTAACATTGCTCTAGTTTATATGTGCATTGTTTTTCCTCCTCATGTTTGATCTGCACTTCTTTGAGGACTATCTCTAGTACCTCCTTATCTTCCTTAGTTGTCACCATTTTTTTTGCATTTATCCTGGCTCTGGATTGAACTTCTTGTGTGATGCTCATCTGCAACTTATATACTTCTTTTGTTGGTATCTTAGCCAATACCAATTCCATATGTTCTATATCCTTGACTTGTTTACTCACCATGTCTTCGTCCATTTGCAACATTTCCTTAGTAATGCTAATTTTTTCAATTTCCAATGTCGTTATATGTATTGTCTCCTCCTCACTTTGTGTTGGCATGTGTTGTTCGTGTGCTATTTGTTATTGTTGTGTTTTTCCTTTGTGATGCACCTTGGTAAATTGTATGTGCTCCAAGACTTTCTTAACTTCTTTCTGATGTTACATTATCTTCTCTCTTTTTTTTTTTACATATTCATATGCTTTTGTGGTGCATTCTTGTACTCTTTCCATGACTAAGTCTGCATCATATTTTGTTATTGTATACTGGGGGATGTCCTTATGTGCCTTCATTTTCTTGCGTGCTCCACCTGACTATAAAATAGTTCTCTTGGGTGGTCGTGACTCTGTTTCCTCTATTGTGATTGGGGTATCTGTCTCTGGTATGTCCCCTCCCACTTATCCCTCCTACATAGGGATGTTATATTCCCTATGTGTCTTTCCATAAGTGGCATTTATACGGTCCTTTTGTTGTGTGGTACGATTGGGGATAGTTTTTTTTCTACCTAAGTGTCCTTGTTGTTGAGCTCCCCCCTATCTTCTTCACACGCGTTGTTGCTGCTCTTATATTCATTGTTGGGGTAATATTATTTTGTGAGGGGCCCTCTACTGATGGTTGTTTTTCTTTTGTTGGCTCCACTGGGACCTTCCATTCCTCCTTCCAGTATTTCATTTCCCATTGCACTTCCTATGTTATGATGCAGTATCTCATCTGCAACCACTCCTTCTTTGGATCCCTTTTTTCCTCGATACACATATTTTTCCTTGATTCATTGAAGTTGGATATCATATTGTACTCCTCCACCACCTATTGTGGGATTCTCCAAGTTTTTTCCACCTTTTCTTGTATTTCTTCAATATATGTTGCAAATATCTTGGAGCTTGTCTTTCTTTCCCTTGAGCTCCCCCCTGTCTTATTCACACGCTTTGTTGTTGCTCTTGTATTCATTATTGGGGTACTATTCTTTAGTGAGGGTCCATATTTTGATGTTTGTTTCTCTTTTGTTGGCTCCACTGGGACCTTCCATTTCTCCTTCTAATATTTCATTTCCCATTGCACTTCCTATGTTATGACACGGTATCTCATCTGTAGCCACTCCTTCTTTGGATCCCTTTTTGCCTCGATACACATATTGTGCCTTGATGATTTGAAGTTGGCTATATTATTGTACTCCTCCACCACCTATGGTGGGATCCTCCAATTTTTTTCCACCTTTTCTTGTATTTCTTCAATATATGTTGCAAATATCTTGGAGCTTGTCTTTCTTTCCCTTGCAACATTTGTGTGCCACAATGTTTCGTACTGTCTTGAGTGGTATTTTCTGATTCTATGATAGAATACATTGTATTTGGGTTGTTTCCATCCCTATTGATCTAGATGGATGTTGGTGTTCTCCCACCTATTATAACTGTCCCATTTTGGTAGTTTTCCAGTTCGACATATTTTTCCTAGTTTTCGGGTTCCTGACTTCTGGGGCCATTTTGAGCCCCTAAACAACCTTGTTAAGGATCGCCACAGTCAACATGTGTAGGGATTGCCACAGGAAACATGTGTATTCCTCAGATAGACCTTTCTAATGGTCTCTAATGTTCATAAAACAAATATTGTATTCAAAAGTTACGACCCCATGAAGTTGATGTACTAACTTACCCAAATAGGGCCCACATGAATTTTGGCGCTTCATCTCCTAGAGTTAGGTTTTTGGATGTCTAGGGTTTTTTACATTTTTCTTTATTGTAAAAATTCCTTGAGATCCTCATTGTAATCATCTTCTTGCGAATGAGCGTAGCTGTCACATCTCTTCTCAGAGATAAGCTGCCACCATTCTAGCAAGCTTGTTTTTCATTGCATTTTATAGTTTCATCTTATTTCCTTATTGAATAGAAACCAGTTTTACTATATATCTATTATTCTGTGTTAAGCATATTTTGATAATAATATGTATTCATTTCATTCTACTCATAAAATCTGGATCAATGGTATCAGAGTGGTCAACTCCTTGTTGTTCTTAATGCATATCCCCAACAAGGTCAGGGTACAAATAATTGGGTCTCGAGCTTCTTTCTCTTGAGGAAAAAATGTCTCACAAGCCCAAGCAACCTCTCATGGAGGGAGAAAATAAAGACAACGTGATAATAGATCCCTTCAAAATTTTGCTCGAAGAATCCCTCATGCAACAGAGGAACGTGATGATGGATAGTTTTGTAAAAATCCTTTGGCGACTACCAACAGGCGATGCATATTCCTCAAACAGAGGTGCCACCCCCTTCAAGGTACAAATCAACTTAAATATTCCTATATTTGAAGGTCAGATAGATGCAGATGTTGTAGAAAAATGGTTGAATCTGCTAGAAGGGCATTTCTTTGTACATAACTTCTCGAATAGAGAGAAGATTACTTTTGCGCTCCTCAAAGTCGTTCCCCATGTCAAATATTGGTGGGAAACTTTCTATGAGCAAAAGGAAATAGAGGAACCCTCATTATTACATTCGTGGTCACCTGGGAGTCCTTCAGGGATGCTATTAAGGAAAAATACTTCCCTGTTGGAAGTTATGGCGACCTGTATACAAAATGGGCCACATTGCGGTGGGAAAGAGACCAAGCAGTGCCCGAGTTCACAAATATCTTCCATACCTTGTGCACCAAGCTGGGTATAAAATATTTGAAGTGACATATTGTGCTCAAGTATCATGACATTCTGCATAGATACATCCATGCTGAAATGGATTTTCTGGACATCTCATCCTTGGGTGAGGCCTACCAATATGCCGTCGAAATCGAGTGGAAGCTCAAACAAAAGATGCAAAAATTTAGGCCTGGGAACCCATCACAACAAAAGCTAGGAAAGGGTATCCCCAACCCATATAGCAAAGGAAAGAGAAAACATAGACCGCCTTAGGATAACCAGTCCAGGCTACAAGCAAATAAGGACATCGAAAAGAGAAAGAAAGATACTGGGACGTGGTGCGATTTCCATAAGATCCCCTAGCATAACACTATTGATTTCCACTCAAAACAATCGGTGGTGGCTGAGGTGAAAGCCTCTGAATCAGATGCAGGTTCAGACTCTAATTTAGAACTAGAAAGGGAGAGATAGATCATTGATGTAGAACCCAGTGCTACCATTTCCACCACTAAGCTCTAGCCCAATGAACCAGACGATCCAGAGGAAGGAGAGCACCTTTTTCATTCATAGATGTGGGTGAAGGGTACCCCGATGCACTTCATCGTTGAGAGCAATAGACAAACAAAAATAATCTTAGAAGAGGTTGTCAAGCGACTCACCTTGTCGACAATTCCACACTTGCATCCCTACACCATCGAATGGCTCCACCAAGAAAGCAACATACGTGTCAGCCAAAAATGTTGCTTTTCATATGGCATCAATCCATAAAAATATGAGGTATTGTGTGATGTTTCCCCTCTCAAAGTTTGTAATGTTCTTTTGGGACAACTATATTTATGGAAATGCCATGTTGTATATGAGTCTAGGCCTTGTAGTGTTATTATTACTTTGAAAAAGAAATTGTACAGGATACTGGAGGCAATCCCACCTAGTGTTATTTCCTTGATCTCTTCCAAGCAATGCAGGAAGGTCATCTCTCAGATAGGGAAGTTTGTCTTTTTCACGATTCTCTCTCAGAATGAGCGAAAGATCACATCCACATCCAGGGTCTTTGCAGTTGACCTCTCCACATAGTAGAAGCAAGTGGATAAGGTCATGGAAGCATACTTAGATATCTTCTCCTCACCTATTGGGGCACCTCTGCACCATTAGCTCAAGCACCCCATCGATATGACCCCAGTGCATTGCTTCCCAATGGGCCAATCTACCATCTCTCTCTATTAGAGAATGAGGAGATCAAGTGGTAGATCCAAGAACTTCTCCACAAGGGGCACATCCATCCCATCTCATCACCTTGTGGGAGCCCAATCATGTTGGTACAGAAGAAAGATGGAACTTGGAAACTCTGCATTTATTATTGGGCCCTAAATAAAATCACAGTTAGAAATTGATACCTGATTCCCTGAATCGACGACCTCCTTGATCAGCTCATGGGGGCCAAATAATTTAGTAAGATTGATATGATGTCTGGCTACCACTAGGTCCCAATAGAATAAACAGATGTATGGGAGACCACCTTCAAGTCAAAGGAAGGTCATGTCGAATGGTTGTTCATGCCCTTTGGTTTGACAGATCCTCCAACCACTTTCATGAGGATGATGGAATATATCTCGCGACCGTTCACCAATACTTTTGTAGTGTTTTATCTGGATGAAATTCTCACTTACAACAATACTTGGACATAACACTTGCATCATATTCAATAGGTTCTACACACCCTGTGACAACACAAGCTATACGCCAACTTGGAAAAATTCTCCTTCATCATGGAAAAGGTCCATTACCTAGGATACGTATTTGATCATCATGGTGTACATGTGTATCTATCCAATATCCAAGTCATCCATGACTGGTCAACCCCAACCACATTCACTATGCTTCGAATCTTCTTAGGCCTTGCCAATTTCTATCGCAGGTTCATGTTGCGATTCTCCCATATTGCATGGGCCCTCAGCCAAGTAACCAAGGGTGGTGGTAATGAAATTTTTTTGTGGGTTTAGTCCCAACAACAAGCGTTTGATGATTTGAAGAAGTGCTTGTGCACAACCCCAATACTTTCACTACCAGACCTGCAACAACCCTTTGAGATCGAGACAGATGCTTCGGACTATGCTATGGGCACCGCTCTCACTTAGCACAACCACCCTGTGGTATATCATAGTGAGACACTATCATATGTTATTCGTAAGTACCCTACTTACGATAAAGAAATGTACTCCATTGTGAAATCTTGTCGACAATGGAGACATTACATTCTTGGGAAGGAGATAGTCATCCACACTGATCATAAGCCACTATAGTTCATGTAGACACAAGGCATATTGTAGAATGACCACCATAAGAAGTGGTCCACAGGAAATACATACAAAGAGAGAAGACAAAACTCATACCACCACCATTAGAATCTTTTCATGGAAACTTCAAGACTTTTGCATGTGTATTCAATTCAACTTCATAAAATTATAAATTAAGTTCTGAATAGCTGAAAATCGTGCCCTTGCACTTCTGCCAACACTAATATATTTGGAACTCCTAATATTTACACAAGTTCGAGTTCCTTCCATTTGAAACCAATTACAATAATTGAAATGAAATGTTTCAACTTCTGAAACTAATTACAATAATTATAATGACATTTTCGGTATTGGGACCGATTACAATGATTAACAAGGAAACATTTGATGATCTAGATTCTAACTCCTCTGACATTTTAGCTCCTTTATTTGCCACTTGTTTTGTTCTGGTATTTTTCCTGATTTGGCATCTTCAGTGACACTTGGATGTCATTTACTGGACCCTGGAAAAGTGCACTTTGTCTTACCAAGCTGCACTATCTCCTTCCATTGCAAGTCAGAGGGGATATCATAATCCATCATTTCTTTGATCAGGATCTCCAGGTCAATGCAGGAGGCATAAGTCATGACTGGTAGTCCAACTTTCATTGCTTTGAACTGATTATGAATCTCAAAATCTCTGATCATATGTTCAACTAGGGTTTCTCCTTTCAGGTTTTCTTCTAGGGTTTCAAACTTTGAGTGATCCATTTTTCACTGAGTGAGGCAAGCATTGTATTCTTCCTGATCATATACATTTCCTTTTCCATCCCAAAATGGGGGGAGTCCTTTGATAAACAATTCTTCAAATAGATCCTTGAACTTTTGCACACTTTGGTCTATCTATGTTGCCTTGGTTTGGACTAATTTTAGCAGGTTTTGTTTAGCAATAACCCTCCTGGCCCAGATGATCAATGTAGTTCTATATTTGACTCCAATTGTCTGAAGTTCTATAGTAGGGATGGAATTGAGCAGGTTTATGGCATTTTGAGCCCACTCTGATGGTTTCTTTGATAAGGTCTCATTCACAATAGTGCACCTGCTTCTGGATGTGATGGCCATGTTGTCTTTATCATTGATGAAGTTTAAATACACTCTGAACTTGGCAACTTCAATATCTATAGAATCCTAGATGATATGCTTGGCTCCCTACAACAGACCTTTACCTATTAATCCCACCCTCAACTTGTCTATCGTTTCCTGCAAGGCCTCATTCTCCTTTTGAAGTTGAGTCATTATTTCATTCTTTGCTTGATTTTCCTACTTCAATTTCTCTATGTCCCCTTTTAACCCCTTTATTTCTCCTACCTTTGGGATAACTTGTGACATAGCCTGGATGAATCCTTCAGTGCTTGGCTGAGCTTCTACAATAGGATGTACAACTACAACCTTGTTCAACAATTTTGTCTGTCCTTGTGACCAATTCACCTTTTCTTGTTCTAACTACAACACCTTAGCTTTGTAGTCCAATGCCTCTTGTCAAAATGATTCTTTTTCATGTTCTAGAGAAACCAGTTCTTCTGTTTGTGGATTCTCTGTGGAATACATTTTCAGTTTCTTCTTCAAGATTTGAATCAATTTGTCCTTCTCATCCAATGATGATTTAACCCCTTAGGGGCCTTCATATTCCAACCTCTTGACCTGAGTCTGCCAAGCTCTGCTAGATTCTTTTTCTTGCCTCAACTACCCTTCTAATTTCATTGCATAAGATGTCAGCTTTGAATTCTTCAAGCTTAGATTCAAGTAATCAAAATACAACATATCACTGGTATTCCTATGGAATTTGACTTTGTTTGGAGCACTGATGTTGTCATACTTTATCTTGATCTCAAATACTTTGTCTTCATATGAAATTGCTATATTAAAGGTCCTCTTCTCAATATCCCTTACTATGAACATAAAAGATTTGTGCTAAGAGATATTTTCCACTTTAGGGACTAAATCCCTCATCTCACCCATAGCCATGTTTCCTTTCTCAGCATATTGTTTTTCCAGATCTTCTTTAGATTGATAATATGTCCCAGATGTCTTATCAAAGATGTGGTTTTTTCTACTAAAGGTTCTTGAGCTGCCTTCACTTTGAAGCTTGCTTCCCTTTTCAACATCTACAGTGCTAGTACCACTCTCCACCATATCTAGATTCATTTGTTCTTTAGGCTCTTCCTCCTCTAAATCCACTATCTATGGGGACTATGTAATCTTCATCTTCTTAGGGGCATTCTACTGATCATTGGTGCCCATGGCCTCTGAACTGCTTCTCTTTCTATAAACACTTACCTTGGGGACTTTGAATATCGGTTTCTGAGGAGCTTGTTGTGTTTGACTCTGTTGCAAGGTTTCCTCTACTTGCAGTGTTTGATTTGGTTGCAATATTGCTTCCATATCAACACAGACTTATAGGTTTTCTAGCTTATCAAAACCCTCAACATGTTCATGCTCATAAGGGACTTTCTTGTTCATCAATCTTCTCTTGGATATGATTTGATGTGGATCATATCTTCTTCCCTGAAGTTGTGCAAAACCAAACTCTTTGAGCTTTGCTTGAATATGGGATGAGTAGGATCTAGTTTTGACAATGAAGGGTCTAATGATAAAAGGGAATTTGAGGTTGGAGGCTTTGTGCAATTTCAGGAAATGCTTTGTCTCAGATACGATTCTTTGCCCGATGAATTCGAGGGAAAAGACTCTGGGGGTCAGAAAAATATGCAATAGGTAAGGGGATTCATGACAACCATAAACCCAAATTACTATTGAATGCATGAATAATACCCAGTCCCCCACTCTATTTTCTAGATTTGGTTGTAGATAGCTCCTCATATCATCTAGAACTCTAGGTAGGCTGGTGTTGAAAATCAAACTGTAAACCCTGGACATAGCTTTGTTGATGAATATGAGAAATGAAATCCTCTTACATTCAATTGATATGAATGTTTCTTCAAGGAATTCTCTCTTACTAGTTTCCATGAAAATCCTCAGCAAATAGGTGCGATATCTGAAATGTCTTAGAGAGAGAAATTTCACTAGTTGTTTATCGATATTATCATCTATGAATTGATCGAAATTGACATAGACTGACAGACCAGTCTCTGACTAAAAAACTGTCAACAGGAAACCCAACATGACCTCGACCACATGTTTATCATTATATAGACCTAAAAGTTGACTCAACAGGGAACATATCCATTAGACCTCAATAACCATGATACTCACATTCATTGGCAAAGACATAATCTCTGAAAGATGCTCTGGTTTGACAATTTTTCTGTAAAAATAGATCTCTAACTTCTGATGGACACTCTATGTATACCTTAATTAGCGTTTCTTCATTGAAAGGTTTAGAGACTACAGAGAAAGACTTTGGTATACCGACGACATCTCGAATTGATATAATATCTACCCTACACTTGACCTCATACCCCTGTTTATTTATGATGATTTTCTCTTCCCGTGAATACTGCTCTACGCACCAACCTATGAGTTTGGGAAAAGGGAAAGCAACTTAGAAAAAATAAGGGACTATTGTAATATCCCTCGGCCAAACCCAATTGTAAATGTAATATAAGTGTACTTAAGCTAGTGAGTTGTTTTGACATCATTTGGTAATGCACGTCATTTGGCAGAGTGCGCACATGAACAACACAGTAAAATGATGCAGTATGCACATTTCGGGATACCGCGTGTAGTAACTAAGGTGCGCATAGTATGGAGGACAATGAGCCTCGTGTATATGATATGTGTTATATGCTGGTGAGCCAGTTATTATAAGCTGGGATGCTTATGTTTTGGTATTAGGATGGAACGCCTAAATGTCAAAGGCCAATGTGCCTACTTTGTACATGACTCATGATTAATGTAAAATACATCGCTACGCGTAGACCGACCACGATAAAAGATATGGGGGACTGAGCTTCACCAGTTAGGGAAAGGGAGGGCCAAAATTCAAGGGAATATTATATTAATATTTCCTAAAGTATAAAGTATGGGTAATTATTTTATCCTAAGTTCTAAATCTGGGGACAAGTGGACCAAAGTAACTTCCAATATGACAAGTGTCCAGTTGGGGACATGCATTCATATATCGTGGGGGACTTAGCTCATTTGGTCACTTTTTCATGGAGATTTCTTACCAGCGGCTTGACCATCATTTTTCTCACCATCACTTTCATGAGGAGTTTCATAGTGATTCCTTCCTTCACTCAGTTATCTAGTCAATGATTTCATGACCATTTTTCACTCATGCAATCCATTATCCTTGAGACAACCATTTTACCATTTCTGAGCTTGTTCCCATAGTCTTTTATGGTTGGTGTACTTGGTTAGCTTGGAGTAGGATTGAAGAAGTGAGTTGCTAGGCCCGTGAGCAATTCTTTGAGTGAGAGAATTGTTGGGGATTGATTACCAAAGGTGCTAAACTGTAGCTACAGTTCTCTGAGACTTCCAGTCCAGCCTGTTGCTGAAGCCCTGGAAGGGAAGTGGGGCAGCCGAGGGACTGTTGAGCAGAGAAGGGGCACACTTCCTTGGGTGGGACAGGAATGTGGGGAATGAGAGGCTATAAGTTGTTAGTTGAGTGAGCACCTGAGATAGAGTCTTTCATGTTGTTCATGAGCCTTAGTCTAGTTAGGAACCCTTTACCCTAGGTGGAGTTCAGTCCCAGCTCGGGGGTGACTCACTGTTGAGAGTGATGAATAGTGTAGTCTAAGGCTAGGAGGTTCATGGACGGTCTGTATGCAGTTGGTGACAATCTTTTCAAGATAAGTATCAATCGTATGATAAAATGATATGTTGCTTTTTTATTTACATGTCTATGTTACGATTTATCATATATGTGATTATAATTCCATGTATGTTTATGGGTAATTCCTTGTATATGATGCATATTTGTAGTTACTGTTATTTCAGTATAAAAGTCGTATATTACAGAAAGTAGTTGTTTGTTTATGTTTATATGTAAATCTTCCGCAAGAGTGTTGTATGTATATGTTTAAGTTGCATGCAGTTTAAAGAGAAAATTTGTGTGGCATAGCTTAGTTGAATACTGTGTATGTTACCGTATGTTCCACAACAAGGGAATGAAAGTGTTCCCTAGAGTAGCATGGTCCGACCTGTTAAGGCTGGGGATGTTACCGACTAGTGTCAAAGCATGAGAAGTTGCTCTCGAGTGGCGACCCCCAGCCCACGAGTGGCCAGGGGAATGTTACAAATTGGTATCAGAGCTTCAGTTAAACACTGAGCCTAGATGGGCCAGAGGGGCTCAGCTGAAGTGAATATTCACAGAAGAGTAACTTCGAAGTGACCAAAATTTGAGTCACGGAGCGTCCATGGAAAAGTTTGGCGTGCTGGCGCGCGCAGTAAATTTTGGCACCGTGCGGGAAAACGTTGGCGTGCCAGTGTGTATGATAAATTGTGGCACCGCATGAAAGATTATTATGTGTGGATGCACACAATGAATTTAGCCTTGTGCAGTGATCACACACATAGTAATGTGCACATGGGGTGCTCCTTAACATAGAGGAGTTTTTTTGGTACATGCATAAGTATGAGGATAAGTTGTCTCATGACAGTGTATTCAGTAATACGTGCAGATAATTGTGCGCGATGGATTATATTGAACTTTGACATGGTGCAGTGCATAGGGAGAAGTGCATGTGGAATATCGGTGTGTGGTACCAAAACTGTGCACAGTGGGTATTGGCACATAACGCAAAAGTAGTGCGCGCAAGTTGTCAGTGCGATGGGGAAGAAATGCACAATAGATATAGGTGTGCGAAAAAGCGTTTTACCTTGTGATATTGCTATGCATGATAAATATAAATGTACAAGTTGAAGTTTAGTGTGCGTGAAGTTGCTTGGAAGGCGATGATTCTGGAGTTTAATTTGCATAATAATAAAAGAAAAAGAAACACAATACCGCATCAAAACATTAATTAAAAAGAATTTCGAGTTTTATTTTCTTCCGATTCAGACAGATGAAAGTGAAATATAAGCTTACAAGAAAAACATATTATAAAAGAAAACAAGATTCATAACACCTCCAGATAGAAATTGTAATAAAACAGTCTAAAATTCGTTTCTGTATTTATATAATCATATTAATCAGAAAATTACAAAGGAGGGATGACAACAATTAGCCTGTTGTAAAAAGGGTCGTTTAAGAATAGGCCTATCATCTCTGGTGCTCCTTACCTCTGCTACCGGATGTTCAAAAATTCATTGAAACATGCTTAATTTTAGTTGAAGACTCACTTCAGCTTAGCGATCTCCTCCTTTAAAGAAGAATCTAACCAGATCGGTTGATTCTCTCCAACACTTTCAGCCACTTCAGTCGTAGATTCCTCCTTCTGCCGCTTTCTCCTTTTCTTCTTAGCAGTTGGCCTGTTGATGACTAAATCCTTCATAGTGGGATTCAGCCCGACTTCCAACCGTGAGTCTATAGCTGACTTTGTGTGGAATTTAGTTGCTAGAATGTGCACAAGGACCCTTTCCTCCTTATTCATAGGAAAGTCTAGCATGTTGCCCGAATAACCAGTCTCACTCGATTTAGCCTTCTCCATGTATCTTAGGTTGTGGATACTGAAATGATTTTACAGAGAGAATAAAGTTGAGCAGTTTGGAGATTACTTCGGTTATGGATATGTAGATACCTTCATCCTCAGGGATTGGTAATTATAGAATTCCAATTATGAAGCGCAGACGGATTATGTACAAGAGCGTTGGGTTGCCATGCTCAACTAATCCATTTCGAATGATTAGCTTTTGAGTTCATTACATGGCGGTGTCCAGATGATGTCACATGGCTGTGAAGTACTGAACAAGTGAAGTAGGGTGATCTGACTATCCGTTTCCACTCCATGAGTGGTGGATTTGACATGTTGAGACACGTGATACCGCGTCTTGGAAAAAGTGGTTTCGACAAACCACCTTCTTGCATAGATGTATCTCTGAAGGCACTGCGCGTATGTGTTTTCAAGACTTGGGTATTATCTAGAATTGTAATGGTGATAACACCAGGAAATTGGGAGAGATAATTCTGACGTGTATATTGAACCAAAATGGTGCATATTCTCATGAATTGTTGAATTGTTAGCCTGATAAGTTTTGATGGCTGAACTTTTTTTAGAATTAACAACTAGATCAGATCAGACCAGTGCAGAGTCCATAGGAATGGAAGAAGAACAGGGGAATTACAGTCAACAAGATGAGAGCAGAGGGGTGGATGTCCATTTCGACATTGAAGGAACGAACTCCAATGGGCATGGAGAAGAAAGGAATGCAAATATGAATATGGCTGAGGCCATTAAGAATTTGCAGAAGGATGTCCAAAGACATAAATTTGATAATGAAAGGCCTATGAAAGCCAAAGAGTAGTAGGATGACTTCAACATGAAGCTATTGGAGGGTTCAAACAGAATAGAAAATAAATTGGTTAAGGAGAGTGGCTCAAGTAAATCTAGGAGTCACAAGCCTTTAGAGGAGAAAAGAAAAGAAAGAAGTGTTAGTAGACATCACCATCATTCCCCAAGGAATTCCAGTAAGAGAGCAGGCAAAAAATCGAGTCTATCCCCTATCAGAAGGTATAAGAGATCTGGGGTGGATGAGCTGTGAGGAGAAATGAACAAAATCAAACCTCCTACATTTGATGGTAAGCACAAGAAGGATGAAGATGTAGAAACATGGTTGTTGGGAATGAGAAAGTATTTTCAATTGAATAATTATTCTTCTCATGCAGAAGGTAGAATTGCTATCTATCAACTCAAAGGAAAGACCTCCATGTGGTGGGATCAACTTGTGCAGGTGCATCACATTGTAGAGAAAAGTGTTACTTGGAGGGAATTAAAGAAGTATTTTGAGAAGAAGTACATGACTAAGAGATACTATAACAAGAAAATGAAAGAGTTCTTTGAACTCAAGCTTGGAAGTATGACCATAGATGAATATGAGAGAAGGTTTCTGGAATTGCTGAAGTATGTCTCTTTCATCAAGGATGAGACAGTTAAAATTCAAAAGTATTTAAGTGGATTTCCATCGTTCATCAGTGAAAAAACATAGTATGATGATCCCAAGACATTAGAAGAGACCCTAAGGAGAGCTAAATGCCTATATAATCAACAAAAAGCAAGGGAAACTTTCCAAAAGGCTTGGGAAGACAATAAGAAATTCAAGATGGATCAGAGGAAGAAGGGAGCTAAGCCACCATTCTTCATAAATAACCCACAAGGACAGAAAACACCTAAAGAACCCAGAACGATTGACACAGGGAGTTAAGGGCCAAGGCAGCCACCTATGCAATGTTGGGGTTGTAAAGGGGACCATAGGTTCAAAGATTGTCCTCACATAGGTGAAAAAGGTAGGGTTTTTCACAATGTACAACAAACTGAAACAATGGAGGACATGGGCAGATATGTGCCAAGGATTTATGCATCCCTGGACAATAAGAAAGCAGAGTATCAGTCCCACATGATTGAAGTGGAAGGTATGATCAACAACCAAACCATTGCTATTTTAATTTATTCAGGAGCTAGTCATAGTTATATAGACCCTAAGATGGTGGAAAGTTTGCAATGCCAAGAAGCAAGCATTGGAAATCCTAGTTGGTGCAACTGGCTACTGGATCCAGAAGAAAAGTTAATGAGATGGTTAAGTCATGCCTCATAGACATGAATGGATTGAAAACCAAGACAGATTTAAACATCTTTCCTTTAGGTTCCTATGACTGTCTAATTGGGATGGATTGGTTGGAACAACATCACACTCTCTTAGACTATCACATCAAAGAATTTACTTGTCTAGATGAGGAAGGGAAACTAAGGAAGGTACAGGGAATTCCCAGGGTAGTAACAATTAGAGAAATTTCATCATTGAAACTGAAGAAATGTTATAGAAAAGGATGTCAAATAATTGCAGCTCATTTGGTAGAGACACCTACAGATAAGGTGCCAAATCTGGAAGATTATGCAGTCCTGGAAGATTTTGAATATGTGTTCAAGAAGGTACCCAGACTACCCTCAAGGAGAGACATTGATTTGTCTATGAATTCGATGCCTGGAGCAGCGCCAGTAGCAAAGACTCCTTACATAATGAGTACACCAGAATTGGAGTAGCAAATGCAGCTTGAAGAACTTCTGAAGAAGGGTTATATACACCCAAGCGTGTCACCCTGGGTTGCCCCAATATTGTTTGTGACAAAGAAAGATGGAACACTAAGGTTGTGCATTGACTTCAAAAAGTTGAATAAATTGATTGTTAAGAACAAGTATCCTTTGCCAAGGATTGATGACCTCTTTGATCAATTGAAGGATGCAAAGATATTTCCAAAGATAGATCTAAGATTATGATACCATTAGGTAAGGATTAAATAAGAAGATATCAGTAATAGCGCCTTTAGGACAAGGTATGGTCATTATGAGTTCACAGTGGTTCCATTTGGGTTGTCAAATGCACTAGCTATTTTCATGTGCTTAATGAATGGTGTTTTCCAAGAGTATTTGGACAAGTTTGTCATTGTCTTTTTGGATGACATTCTTATATATTCCAAGTCATAGGAAGAACATGAACATCACTTGAGGATGGTGTTGCAAGTATTAAGGGAACATCAGTTGTATGCCAAATTGAGCAAGTGCTCATTTTATCAGAAACATATTCATTATTTGGGGCATATCATTTCAAAGGATGGGATAACAGTGGATCGTGAGAAGATAGAGGCCATTAGAGAATGGTTAGCACCGAAGAATGTGACAGAGGTGAGATCATTCATGGGTCTTGAAGGCTACTACATAAGATTTATTGTAGGATTGCGAGAAGAGTTTCCAACACTTGAAACAATTATTGACAAGTGATCCAATATTAAGGATCGCAGACCCAGATGAAGACTTCATCATACGCACCGATGCATGTAATGAAGGACTTGGTGGAGTCCTCAGTCAAAATGGGTTTGTCATATGTTATGAATCATGGAAGTTGAAGGATCATGAAAGAAACTATGCCACTCATGATTTGGAGTTGGCAGCCATAGTGCATGCCTTGAGGAAATGGAGACACTGCCTCATGGGAAAGAGGTTTGAGCTAAGAACAAACCATAACGGTCTGAAATATTTATTTGATCAGCCAAATCTAAATGCTAGGCAAAGAATATGGTTAGAATTTCTAAGCGAATACGACTTTGATATAAAGAATATCAAGGGGAAAGAGAATAAAATGGCTGATGCACTCAGTAGGAAGGTGCATGAATTACATGCTACATCCATTAGCATGTATCATAATGATATTAAAATCAAAATACTGGAGGCTGGAAATGCAGACCTGCAATACAGAGAATTGGTAGCAATGCTACAACAGGGAAAGATGCCACAAAAGGTGGATAATTATAATTTGGGAATAGATGGAATACTGTTGCGCAAGAACATAATTTTTGTTCCAAATGTCCAGGACTTGAAATGTATGATTTTGCATGAAATGCATAATGTTTTTTTATGTAGGGCACCCTGGATATCAGAAAATTGTGGCAACGATCAAAATCCATTACTTTTGGCCAGGTTTGAAGAGACATATCGCTGAGTACATTGGTAGATGTATGAAATGCCAAAACGTTAAAGCTGAGAATAAGCACCCATAAAGGTTGCTGGAACCTTTACCCATTCATGAATGGAAGCGAGAAGTGGTGACAATGGATTTTATTACAGGATTGCCTAGAACAGGCAAGCTGCATGATTCGATCATGGTGGTGGTGGAAAAGCTTACGAAAGCTGCCCATTTTATTCCACTAAAAACTACGCACAAGGAGATAAATGTTGCTGATATTTTCATGAAGGAAGTGGCATGATTGCACAGGATTCCTAAAACAATTGTGTTCGACAGGGACCCGAAATTCACCTCGAATTTTTGAAAAGGATTGTTCAAAGGTTTGGAACGAATTTGAATTTTAGTAGAACTTATCATCCTGAGTCTGATGGACAGACAGAGAGGGTGAATAGAGTGATAGAAGATATATTGAGAATGTATGTGATGGACAAACCATTGAATTGGGAAGACTACCTACACTTGGTAGAATTCACTTACAACAATGGGTATCAGGCATCATTGAAGATGAGCCCATTTGAAGCACTTTATGGCAGAAAGTGAAATACTCCAGTGAGTTGGGATAATCCAGATGATAGGACAGTTGTTGGGACAGATTTTCTCAAGGAGATGGAGGACCAAATGATAAAAATTAAGCAAAATTTAAAAGTTGCCCAAGACAGACAGAAAATTTAGGCCGATAAGAATAGAACCCACAGATAATTCAAAGCGGGTGATCATGTTTTCTTGAAAGTGAAAGCTAACAGGAGTTCCCTGAAGCTGGGAAGCTGCACCAAGTTGGAAGCCAGATTTTGTGGGCCATTTGAAATCCTAAAGAGGATTGGCCCAGTTTCTTATATGATTGCATTGCCTACATCTATGTCTGTTCATAATGTCTTCCATGTATCATTGCTAAAGAAATATATACCTGATGCTAACCATGTTATTGATTGGAATGTGATTCAGGTGGAGCAAGAAGGCACTTTTCAAGTGCATCTGGTGCACATTTTGGACTGGAAAGTCAAATAGCTCCGAAACTGAGTCATAGGGTTTGTAAAGGTTCAATGGACTTAGTACAGTCCTAAGGATGCTACTTGGGAGCATGAGGATGCAATGCGGAAATAATACCCACATCTTTTTGAAGATTTTTGAAAACTCTGTTGTATATGGGTGTATGATGCACTGGGGACAGTGCATAAATAAGGGGAGGGGATTGTAATATCCCTCGGCCGAACTCAATTGTAAATGTAATATAAGTTTACTTAAGCTGGTGAGTTGTTTTGACATTATTTGGTAATGCATGTCATGTGGCATAGTGTGTGCATGAACTACGCAGTAAAATGATGTAGTATGCACATTCCCAGATACTGCGCGCAGTAACTAAGGTGCACGCAGTATGGAGTTGTTATCACTCTGTAAATTCCCAGAGGTTGTTGTGAGGCAAGAAGAAATTTATTAGAGGTAACCTTAACCAACCACTTTGAAACTGGGAGCTAGCCCTACCAGTTTCAAAGAGAGATCTCTCTATAAGATTTAGATATGTTTGGATTTTCATATCTTAGGCTAGTTAAAAAAGAATAGAACCAAGTTGTTTGTATTGTTTTTTAATTAAAATGGATGAATGTCACTTACGCTTCCATTGGGATATGGGGTCTGTTTTATAAAATAGAGGTCAAAGACAACTTTTGGAAGATTCGTTTTACAGGGCGAGATAGTGCAACTATTGGATTCTTTAGGAATAAAATGATGTATTGTTGAAAAAGGTGAGATATCAGTTAGAACAAAAAAACATTTAAGAATTTCTTTGTTATAACATCAGAAGGAAAACATTTAAATCTATAAAATATTAAGAATAGAGTACACAATAGAAAATTCTACAACTTTAACTTCTTTTAAAGATTATATTAGAAAAACAATATGATAACTGAGAAAGAATTTTTTTTTACGAAGACAAAGGAAACTTCACCGACAGATAACACACAAGAATCCTGTGAAATGTCTCTTTGTATTACTGGAATAACCTTTTGATAAAAATTACAATGATTACAACTTGCTTGGGTGTAAAGATCAACCCTCATTACTTCTAAATTTGAAATATTTATAATCAAGATTACAAACGACCCTGTCATTAATGATTAGGACGTGGCAGAACTGAATCTAACTAACTAGCTAACAAAATGCAAAAATATAGTAACTGATGATGATGTGTCGAATCTCTCATGTTGACTTTGGGGAAGACCATTGGTGAGTCATTTGGATGACTTTGACTGCATTGGATGTTGAGTTGGACGAGACATTTACCTTTACTCAATCAAATCGCACAACTCATCCCATCTTTGTGTGCTTGGGATGGTAACTTTCAATAGCTGGCAGTAGATTTCATCCATCTCGGTGTACTTAGAAAAAGTTAGCTTAGTGAGGAAAATGTACTTGATTTCATGTTGTATGATGAGGTCAGGGTGCAAAGTTTCCATGAATGCTTTGCCTGTGATGCTGCCCTGTATCCCTGAAAACTCAGAACTATATTTGGCCATGGTGGAAATGTTTTGCTTATGATCAGATAAAATCTTCAATTTATCATTTAGGACAAGTAGGCCAGGAAGGCCCTTTTTCTGTAAGGCCTCAAGTTTGTTAAAAAATATCTAGACTCCAATGTCCATGTTCTGAGATTTCTCCTCCAACTGCAACATTAATCCTCTTTTGGTCAAGACTCTTTTTACTTCAAGGATAGTTTATGTTCTGTCTTCAACTTTCAGTTCTTCAAGATCTTCCTTGGTATTTGAATTCAGAAACTTGATGATTTCATTAGGTGCCGAGGGCATTTCATCCAACTCTCTTCTTATCCTGTCGATGGCCTGCCTACTCTTTAGCACCATATCATGTTGCTTGAACATGATTTGCACCATGGGCCAAATCACATTTATGGAATTGGAGATGTTGCTCAAACATGATTTGCCACATCTTTTTCAAGTGTTGTCAATGGGGTTGCCGATGGAATTTATGCTATAGTGGTTGTTAGCACAACTACTATACTGACTTCTGCAAGGGGAACTGCACTCAATGGAATGAATTCCATCGATGTTGATTGTTCTTTCTCTTTCAATAACCTTTCCAATTCTGCCTCCATTTCCTTGATCTATGTGTTATGTTGCATGATTAGCTTCAACAGTTCCTCTTTCTCGTCTTCTGCCTCAGCTATTTCTTTAGCTTGTGAATCCTCTATTGGTGGAAATTTCAGTTGTTTTCTCAGAGATGCAATGTCAGCATTCTTTTTCTTTATCATCTCCTATGATGCTTTTACATTTGAGGGATCATACCCAATCTTGAGAACCAACTACTCTAAGGATTTTATTCTGTTATCCTTTGCAAAAGAGGATATCTTTTCCAACTTCAATTGGGTCTGAACATTGTTTAGAGATACCTGTAACTTTGATGCTGTAGATGAAGCATGTGCCAATGTGGAGAAAACCATTTCTCCAGTCTGTCTATGCAAATCCATTTGGTCAGCTGGGTGGACTTGTTTGGTGTCAAAAACAATAGTTGACCTCTTGTAGTCAATGATCTCTTTGGGTTGAGGTACCTGTGCTTGCAGAAATGCTAGATGCATTCTTCCTTTCTCTGTGTCAAAAGCTAACAATAGTTTGTGTTGGGATGTGGAGGTTTGCTTCTAGAACTGAGCGTAAGTGTTGTTGGTTAGCATCTGGTTCTTCTTTTTAAGCATGTCATACTTTTCGAAAATGCTCAGAGGTACAGATCCTTGTAGAGTTTGGGTGGTCACAGCTATATCTATTTGCTTCTTTGAAGAAGGAGTGGAAACCACCTGATGTTTTTCCTCAAACACTTTAGCAGAGTAAGGCTCTTCCTCACCAGACTTGTGAATAGTATGAGTGGTTTTGGGTCTTTTGTTGTATCCCTTAAAATCGTTTGTTGATACCTCAGTGATTGAAGGAGAGGAATCCTTTCTTGTCCTTTTTTCCTTTGGTATATGTGGAGTGGAAGTTTGTGAAAAAGATACTAAAGGAGCTTCCTGTTGTTCAGCATCTACTAGAGTATTTTCCTCCCACTCTGTCTGGTTCACATACTTTTCAATTTTTGGTTTGAGGGTGCGAGCATAAGGTGAAATTTTGTTTTTGGATCTCAGCTCTGCAATGATCCCACTCGGGTCATAATGCCAAATGAAACTGGTGCTGAATTTCATTTCCTTTAATAGTTTATCTGCCTCTTCCCCAGCAGCTCGACTGTTGCAAATAAACGGTCCTATTTTCCCTTTAATCCTCATCTGTTGTTTTTTCTTTAGGGACACAAAATGAATGTCATCTGAGTTTATCATCTGATGAATATACTCTAGTGAAAATATTCGAACATGCACATACTTGGGCAATTTGTATGGAGATATTTCACACCCATACACTCTTATCTCCGTGTGATTCATGTATAGGAACCAGTCCCCAATTTTTGCGAGATCTGAAAGGTGCAGAACTCTTTGGATCTCCTAATTTATCCTCAGTTCTGGTCTTCCACTGAGCATGCCTACCACTGGGTGATAAAACAACTCGATGAATTGTTTGAAACTGAACTCAGTGGAGTTTCTTTTGAGCAGTGATGTCCATAGAGTTATTGCTTGCAGTTTTTCATCTTTGTCCATCTTCTTCATGGGAAAGGAAAATTTGTCTGCTTGATAGAACATAAACATGTAGGCTAGTATTGAAGAATACCAGAACATGCCTTCTGTAGTAAAATTTTTCAGTTTCTCATGCAGGTTCTTGACCAAAAAACCATTGTAATCAAACGGGGTGGCAACTTTCTCTTCAATAGAGAAAATGGACAAGAAACCTAGGATAGGCTCATCCACCCATTCGTCTGAGAAGTAACTGAGCAAACAACACAATGTTGAGATACTCTGATTTCCCTTTTCGAGAAATATGGAAGAATGATAGGGAGGATTTTTCTTAGGTAATTGGGCATCTTGTGGAAGGAACAACTCAAAGATTTGTTCTCTTTGGGGAAAAGACAGGTTCTGATACATTTCGATCAATATTTCAATGGTGAGGGGAGAACGGGGTTCGGTTCTGGGCACCTGCATCATTTGATCAATGACTTCAGGTGTAATAAGAAAAAAGGTTTCTCCAGACGAAGATACTATGGATCTTTGATCAGGGAGGTAGTGCACTTGGCATTTGAGGGAAGACTCGGGAAAATGATGGACTTGGGGAAAAAAGTACAGAGGGAGACTTGAATCCTAGATCCTAATTTCATCGCTCTGATCGATGAAGGTATTTTTAAACCACGATTGCATCTCGGAAAAGTCAAATTCGGACTTGGTTTCTGAGATTAAATAGTCTTTTTCTATTAATGGGATCCAATTGAGATCGACAGGAGGTGGGAGAAATGGATTTTCCTCCACATTTAACTTTTTAATTTTGGGCGCCATTGTTTTCCACTGGTACCTGCACATTGAACACACATTAGTAGGTGAAAAATTATGGCTGGATGAGATGTTGCGGAGGCGAAGGGAAATGAGTCTCTGATAGGCAGGGAGTGTGAATGGAATGTGAATGATGGAAACGAGGTTGGAATTTAGTGAACGGGTGTTCGTTGTGTTAATGCTTTGT
Source organism: Picea sitchensis (assembly GCA_010110895.2). Lineage (NCBI taxonomy): Eukaryota > Viridiplantae > Streptophyta > Pinopsida > Pinales > Pinaceae > Picea > Picea sitchensis. The sequence continues at coordinate 67,102 of SNQJ01S0014391.1, read as the reverse complement.
AAATTCCCAGAGGTTGTCAAAGTAGAATAAATTTACTAGAGGTAAATTTATCCAACCACTTTGAAGCTAGAATCTAGCCCTACCGGCTTCAGAGAGGGATCTCTCTGTATGATTTAGCTATGTTTTAACTTTGAGATATTAGGCTAGTTAAATAAAATAAGATTGAATGGTTTGTTGTTGCTTTTGTTAAGTTGGTTGAAAAGGGTTTTACGCCTCCATTGGGCTATGGGGTCTATATTATAAAGATAGTAATCTAAATAGAAACTAAAAGATTCTTTTCATAGGGAAAGATAATGCATTCATTGGATTCTTTAGCAGTAAAGTGATGAATAGCAGAAAATATGAGAATATCAATTAAAGTAAAGAAGCATTTAAGAATTTCTTCACTGTAATATCAGAAAGATAAACATCAAGATCTTTCAAAGCCAGAAATAGGGTATACAAAGATAAATCCTGCAACATGCGCTACTCTAAAAGATTATATTAGAAAACAATATGAAAACTGAGAGAGAAAAACATTTAACATAGAAAAGAAAACATCACCAATGAATAACACGCGAGAATCCTGTGAAACGTCCCTTTATATTACTAGAAGATCTCTTGATAAAAATTATAGTCTTTCTGGCTTACAGGGCATAAAAATCAACCCTCGATACTTCAAAGTGTGAAGTATTTATAATAAAAAATTACATACGATCCCGTCATTAAATATCAGGACATGGAAAATTCTAAATTTAGCTAACTAACTCAACAAAATACAAAAATTCAGGAACTATTTGATGATGTGTTGAAACTTCATGCTGATTTCTGGGGTAAACCATTGGTGAGGCCTCTGCATGACCTCATCTAACTGGATAGCTAACTAGGCTTGGACACCTCATCTCCTACTCGATCAGATTGCAAAGCTCTTCCCATTGAAGGTGATTGGGAACGACGACTTTGAGTAGTCTTCGGTATAGTTCATCCATCTCTGTATACTTGGAAAAAGTAGGCTTGACGATGAAAATGTACTGGATCTCGTGTTGTATGCTGATGTCCGACTGTAAAGCTTCTAAGAATGCCTTACCTGTGATGCTGCCCTATATTCCCAAGAATTTCAAGTTATCTTTAGCCACAGTGACTAGTTTCTTTTTATAATCAGAAAGTGTCATTAACTTGTCATTTATGACTCTTAAACCAGGAAGGCCTTTCTTCTGCAAAGCTTCAATTTCGCCAAAAAATATTTTCACTCCTATGTCCCTGGTCTGGACCTTTTCCTCCAGCTGTAGAATCAGTCCTATTTTGGTCAGGACCCTCTTGACCTCAAGGATAGTTTCTATCCTATATTCAATTTTCAAATCCTCTAACTCTTCTCTAGTTTTTGAATTCAGGAATTTAATGATCTCAGTGGCTTCTGTGGGCATCTCTCCCAGTTCTACTCTTATTTTCTCAATAGCCTCCTTGCTTCTTTGCACTAGTTCCTTTTGCTCGAACATGATTTGTACCATAGGCCAAATTTCATTTATGGACTTGGTAATATCCATCCAGACACTTAACTTGACCTCAGCAAGTGTTTTGCCTGCCACTGTTTGCTTTTGAAGCTGTTGGAATTCCTGTTTGAGCTTGTCTGATGTTTGTTTTTCCTTGGAGTAGTTGGTTAGGTAAGAAGACTTGAGTTCTTGAAGGTTCTCAACCTCCTTTTTAAGTTTGCTAATCTCTGTTTCTTGAAAATTCATCTCTTCCATAGATTTTGCCAGTTCTATTGTCTTCTCCAGAGCTGTTAATGGAATTGAGGAGGGAATTTCTGCTACAGTTGTTGTTCTTACTCCTGTGAGTGGAACTATGCTCAATGGAATGACTTACATAGGCTTTGATTGTTCCTTCTCTTTCACTAACCTTTCCAGTTCTTCTTCCATCTTTTTCAACTGTGCATTCTGCTCCATGATCAACTTGAGAATCTCATCCTTTTCACCTTCTGTCTCGACTATGTCCTTTACCTGTGCATCTTCCGTTGGTGGCAGTTTCAACTGTTTCCTGAGAGATGCTATATCAACATTTTTCTTTTTAAGCATCTCCTCGACTGCTTTCACATTCGAGGGGTCATCCCCGATCTTGAGGACCAATTCTTCCAACGTCTTAATTTTGTTATCCTTTGCAAAGGATGATATCTTTTCCAATTTCAGCTGTTTTTGGACATTACTCAGAGATATCTGTAGTTTAGTGGTCCCAGTAAAATCATTTGCCAATGTGGAGAAAACCATTTCTTCGGTTTGTTTGTGCAGATCCATTTGATCAGCAGGGTGCACATCTCTAGTCTGAAACTTGAATGTTGCTCTTTTGTAATCAGTGATGGCTTTCGGGTCTGACACCTATGCCTGCAAAAAATCCATGTGCATTCTACCCTTCTCTGTATCGAATACAGACAATAGTCTGTGCTGTGTCGTTGATGTCTATTTCCAAAACTGAGCATAAGTACTATTGGTCAGCGTTTGATTTTTATTTTTTATTAGGTCATACTTCTCAAAAACACTCAACTTTGGTCCTACTTTACTTGGCTGGTCAACTAGTGGATTATTCATGGGATTCTTAGGAAAAACTATAGACATGATATGCTTGTTGCTTGTGCTAAGAAGTGACAAATCATATTTCATAGTTGCAGTGGATTGGATTCCCATTTCGCCAACCGTGTCTGGTGTATGACTGGTTCTTGGCCTTTTGGTGTGTAATTGGAAATCTTCAGCTGAGACTTCGGAGATGGAAGGTAAAGTATCCTTCCTGGGTGTTTTCTCCTTGTGTTATAACCCTAAATTGCACCACACATGCTTACCTAGCATCAGGCCAACTCATATCCCTTCATTGCCAAAACATCTGCTGAACAACTCTTTGGAAATCCTCTTGTGTCAAGGCCCATGCGCCCTAACCCATTATTGCACGCGTGTGCACGCTGGCTGGCTCACTACAACCCGCGTGTACCTAACAAAGCACGAACAAAGGTAAGTTGCTGACAAAACAAAAAGCCATGGGTCAGTTAACTGAAACTCCCGGCCATGCATGGCCGAGGGTTCGTCCAAAACCCTAGCTCCTTCTAGCCTATAAAAGAAGGGGTAGGGGTACCATTTGGAAGAGGAAAAAATATAGTGAAGAAACTCTACCCATTTACGTAATCCATTGTCCCAACCCTTTAGCCTTTCCTCATGCCAAAGGAGATTTAACACAAAGCAGTTGGAGGACAGAAGAATAGGAGCCCAGGATCAGGTTCAAGGAGCGATGGCTGGTCTCATCTTTGATTGTAAGTTGATTCATTTTCATCAATAAAAAGAATACTTTTCCCATCCCAATGCATGAGTTATCTATAATTTGATGAATTTATGCTTGATTTCTAACCCTTGAATAGAGAAGTAGCATGCATGAATAGTTTTTATTTGTCTTGATTCCAGGTTATCTATGGAAGGATCAGTGCAAGCAAGTGGTCAAAGTGCAACGAAGGATCTACATCGAACGTCGGTAAAAAGGTTAGTGGTTCTCTTCATGAATTTACTGTGAAAGAGGTTTTTTTATCTTGGGTTGTAGGTTAAAAAAGTAATTTATTTTCGGTCAAAATTTGCATGCAAGTCTGACCCTAGTTTGCTAGTCCGTAGGGTATTTTTCCCAACAACACCTTGGGAACCTGTGGTGTGGTAGTCTGTGAGATGATGACCGAAGGGTCCTGCTGTTCTATCTCAACCAGAGTGTTCGGCTCCCATTCTGTTTGATTGGCGAACTTTTCTATCCCAGGCTTGGGTGTATGAATATATGGAACATTCTTATTTCTAACCCCTCATCCCGCATGGATCATAGTGCCATATGAAACTAACCTGAAACTTCATTTCCTTCAACAGTCTGTCTGCTTCCTTCCTAGTGCTTCGGCTATTACAAATGAAAGACCATATTTGCCCTTTAATTCTAAGATGCTGTTTCTTTTTCAGGGACACAAAATGTATGTCATCTGAGTTAATCATTTTCCTTATGTATTCTAGGGAAAATATCCTCACAGGTAGATGCTTGGGCAATTTGTATGGAGCCAACTCGCATCCATATACTCTGATCTCGGTGTGGTTTTGGTAAAGATACCAGTCCCTAGTTTTTGCCAGGTCTTAGAGGTGTAATATCCTCTGAATCTCCTCATTTAGTCTCGGTTTAGGTCTGCCACTGAGCATGCTCACCACTAGATGGTAGAACTGCTCGATAAACTATTTGAAGCTGAATTCTATAGAATTTTGTCTGAGTAATGAAGTCCAAGATGTTACCACTTGCGGTCTCCCGTCTTTGTCCATCTTCTACATTGAAAAGGAGAATTTGTCTACCTGAAAGAAAGTGAACATGTAGGCCAGTATTGAGGAATACCAGAACATGCCCTCTGTGGCAAAATTTGAGAACTGCTCGTTAATACTGTCTGCTAGGAAAGTGTTGTAGTCGAACTGAGTGGTGGGTCTTTCTTCTGTGGAGAAAATTGACAGAAAACCCAATATGGTTTCATCCACCCATTGGTTGAAAAAATAACCAAGCAGAGCACAGAGTGATGAAATGATTTGGTTTCCCTTTACTAAGAACAGGGAGGAAGGGTACGAGGGATTTGTCTTGGGGAGCTGAGCAGCCTGAGGGAGGAATAACTTGAAAATATGGGCTCTCTGAGGGAATGATAGCTTCTGGTAAAGCTCCATGATGACTTCAAGATTGAAATGGGAGGTGGATTCAACTCTAGGTATCTGCATCATATGATCAATGGCCTTAGGTGTGATGAAGAAAAGAGTTTCTCCAGATGAAGATACTACAGCTCTCTGGTCGGGGATGAAATGAGCCTGGCATTTGAGGGAGAATTCAGGGAAATGGTGAACCTGGGGAAGAATATATAGAGGAAGGTTTGATTCCCAGAGCCCAATTTCATCACTCTGATCCACAAAAATATCTTTGAGCCATGACTGTAAATCCACGAAGTCAAATTTGCACCTGCTGTCTACTATTAGATGATCTTTGTCGGCCAAATGGATCTTGTCAAGGTCGACAGGAGGCGGGAGGAAAGGATTTTCCTCGGCTTTTTCTTTCTTGGATTTTGGCTCCATCACTGTGAAAATACCTACAATTCAAACAAAACATTAGTGGGGATGATTGTTGTTTTGGATGACTGACTGAAATGGAGAGAAAACGGGGAAAACTATGCTCTGGAGCGACGGGAATAATATTATCTGGGGAGATGACACAGTAAGCAATGGGAGAATGAAGGGAAAAAGGTAGTTTTGAGCAAACGGATACTCGTTGGGTGCGGGAGACAAGACAACAGGCTAACGGATAAGTTAGCCTATAATAAATGGCCAATGGGTCCTTTGGAGCGTGAGATGGCAGGTGAGAATGAATGACAAATACAACCGGGTGATGTGGAGGGTGTTGATTGGGAACTGACAATGATGAAGGGACTCGTAACGTGTGATCAGGGGGGATGGATTGAT
>SNQJ01S0014391.1:27060-56778 GCA_010110895.2 Picea sitchensis | reverse complement strand
TAGACAACCCCGGACCGGTTCCACTCTCTCAGTTGACGGACGGTCAATTTCGCCCGTCAACACTGTTTTATTAAGATAAAGCAAACTACCCTATGTTCTAACCTAACTACCTGTGACATTTAGCCCAGATTAAACTGTTGGACTAAGAAATTACTCTATCCTTGGGTTATTTGACCAAGATTAGGCAGTTTGGTCAAATTTATTCACTAGCTAACCTAATTCGGTTGGTTAAGATTAAACAGTTTAGCCAAGCTTATTCACTACTCCTATCAACATCAATTTAAAGGATTTGGCCATGCTTAAACTGTATGGACCAAATATTTGTTATTGCATGGGGTTATATTGAATTTCTTTTATGCCCTCTTTTATTCTTTTTCTCTCCTTTTCTTTTTTCTTTCTTTTTCTTTTTTCTTTCTTTTCTTTTTCTTTTTCTTTTCTTTTCTTTCTTTTCTTTTTCTTTTTTCTTTTCTTTTTCTCAAATTATTTGTAGAATGGAAAATCATTTGACAAACAAGACACTAAAGTGATAAAATTTTAGTCACCAGTTGATCTTATATATTATAGGGTTATAACAACGAATCCACCTGGGGATGGTGCTCTCCTTGTGAAGTGCCAAGAATCATGTTTCCCGATGTCTTGAAAAAAATTCTCCACAATTTCCTTTGTTGTTTGATCTTCTTTATTTTATAAAGTTTGATGACAATGTTCAGTGGCTTAGGGCCTTCTCTGCGGGCTTCAACCATCTGATCAAAGTTATTCACTCAAAAACTGGTAAGCAAAGTAAAATGATTTGTATAATGGGAAGGTGGGACTGAAGGTCCCTAATGAGGGGGTGAATAGTGCTTCAACATTCTGCCATTCATAGGTCCTCCTGGCAGATTGGTTCCATTGATGTTGTTGAGAAGGAAAGCATTATTTCCTCTGAATGCTTGAATCATGTAAGGTCCCTTCCATAGACTGTTGAATTTTCCATGCTTCCCTTTATCTTCATTTCAAGCATCCCACCTCAGAACCAGATCACTTAGCTCAAAGTCATCTTCTTTAGTTCTTTTATCGAATATCTTTTTAATGCTCTCTTGGACAACTTGAGTTTTGTTGTATACTTCTTCTCTAGACTGTTGCAAGTGGATCATCTGGTTTATCCTTCTTTGGGAGTCGTTTGGCTTGGCTTGCATCTCTTGCAGAAGTTTCATGACAGGAACCCCTAAGGAGGTAGGAAAATCTGCTTCAGTGCCATAGACCAACTGATATGGAGACATACCAATCGACCTCTTGGTGGTCAGTCTGTCGGCCCACAGTGAGAAAACCAGCTTGTTATTCCATGACTTTTTGTTTTCTTGCAACGTCTTCTTGATAATGTTCACCAGGGTTTTATTGGATGACTCCGCCAGCCCATTTCCCTGAGGGTAATAAGTTGTGGAATGTCCCAAACCAATATGATACTGGTTGCAAAAATCGATGATCTTATTAAATCGGAAAGCAACTACATTGTCAGTTATAATATTTCTAGGACACCTAAAATGAGACAAGATATTATTTTCTAGAAATTTAATAATGACAGAATAAGTAGCTTGCCTACTTGGTACAACTTTGATCCATTTTGTTAAATAGTCCATAGTAGTAAGAATCCACCTGTGCTGGCTCGAAGAGGGAGAATGCATTTCTTCGATAAAGTCTAATCCCCATTGTTGGAAAGGAGCTTCAACAGAGATTGGTTTCAGGGGAAAAGGAAGGAGTTTCCTTTTGCCCTTGAACACCTGACATTTATGACATGAAGTCACTTTCTGATGCACATCAACGAATAGTGTAGGTCAATAGAACCCAGCTCTAAGAATTTTATTAGCTGCGGCTTCCAGCTCAGGTGACCACCACAGTCTCCTACATAAAAATCCTACAATACTTTGTCAGCTTCATCCTTTAATAGACAATTCAACAAAATACCTCCAAGATCCTTCCAATAAAGATTGCCTTCTAGAATGCAAAATTTTAATGCTTTTAATTTCAAAAACCTAGCTTTAGTTTTGGTCAGAGCAGGGGGAGCTTGTAAGTTTTGCAAAAAAAATATCAGTTCTGTGTACCATGGAGAGTTAAAAAATACCTCTTTCATGCTTGGAGTCGCTTGCTCTCCCTGTTCATCTATTGTATCTAAGAAATTAATATCAAGAGCATGGAAATTAGACTTAGCCATTAACTTTGCTAGACCTTGACCTTTAATCAGTTTAGTAGGCTTAATATCTATGTCATACTCCATAATAATAGCAATCCATTTTCCTCTTCTTCCATCTGGATTGTTTTGGGTTAAAATGTCTTTTACTACCGCATTCGGAACGTATGCGATGGTGTGGGAATGGAGAATATATACTCTAAAATCCTTTATGGATTTTACCAAGGCAAAAGCTTGTTTCTCCATTATTTTATAATTCAAAGTAGCATCTCTTAACGCTTTACTAAAAAAGGATATGGGTTGTTCATACCCTTCATTGTTTTTCTGTAGTAATACTGCTGTAATGGTATGTTTAGAAGCGAAAGAAAAAAGGTAAAAATCTTTGGTGAAGTCAGGACTGATCAAGACTGGAGCCTATGTGAGTGCATGTTTAACTTGTTCAAAAGACTACTTAGATTTAGTGTCCCATTTTATTTTTGTGTCCTTTTTTAACATGTTGGTGATGTTCCTCAGAAGCTCGGCCAGGTTAGGTATGAATCTTCTCAGAAAGTTTATTTTTCCAATGAAAGATTGTAACTCTTTGATATTCCTTGGGTGCTCCAGTTTTTGAATGGCTTCTATTCTACTGGGATCTATCTTAATTCCATCCTTAGAGATTATGTTCCCCAACAACTTACCTTCCTCTAATCTGAAAAGAATTTTCTTAGGATTCAGAGAAATCCCAAATTTCCTACATTTCTCAAACACTCGTCTGAGATGTCGTAAGTGCTCGTCATCGGATTGGGAATAAATAGCTACGTTGTCTAGATAAATGACAATAAATTTGCCAAGTTCTTCCACAAAAGCGATGTCCATCGCTCTTTGGAAAGTGGCCCCAGCGTTCATCAACTTGAAAGGCATTTTCACGTACATGAAGGTACCCCAAGGTGTTGTGAAGGTCGTTTTCTCTTGGTCATCTGGGTGAACGAGAACCTGGTTATAGCCTGAGAAACCATCCAATAAGGAGATTCAGCTGGATCCAACTACCTTTTGTAATATGTGATCCATTTTTGGCAATGGGTAGTTGTCTTTTAGAGAAACCTTATTCAGGTTTCGAAAATCAATACAATGCTTGATTTCCCCAATTTTCTTTCGGGTTGGGACCAGATTTGAAACCCATTTGGAAAATCGTAAGGGAACTATGATTTTAGCATCATACATCTTTTTGATTTCTTTTTCTATTAGGGGAAGTAACTTGGGATTGATTCTCCTAAGTTTTTGTTTGAAATGTTTTTGATCTTCTTATATCGAGATCCTATGTTGTATGATGCTCTTGTCATAAGATTTCAAATCTTCGTAACCCCAAGAAAACACGTCTGAATATTCCTTGAAAAGTTCAATGTATTTGAGTTTCTTCTCAGGGGGTAACGATTTGGAAAGTTTTACCATCTCGGGTTTCTCTTCTGTCCCTATGTTATAGTCTTCAACCTCTTTACCACTGACTTCGATTTTAGGTTTTTTAGCAACATCATTAAAATCAAATAAGTCTTCTAATGAAACTAAACCCCTAGGTAAAAAATTACTCTTTAAATGTAAAATATTACTCTTTAAATGCAAAACATCAGATTCTATCTCATCTTCACCTAAATCTCATGAATCTACTTTATTTACACTCTCATTTCCAAAATTAGATATATTCACATTTTCATCATCATTTTCTAAGTCTATGTTTGTACACTCGAAATCATTTTTACATTGTAGAAAATCTTCAATTTGGTCATCGTTCCCAAATACCTGCTAGTATTTGATGATGTCCAAGACATTCAGTCTGCACTTCACCTCCACCGTGTATGGGTGAGTGGAATGAAAAGGTATCTTGCATGTAGCTGCTGACGTAGCTAACCCATCTGCTAAAATATTCTATCCCCTGGGCATCACCTGCAAATCAACTTCAGTGAAACATTTAAGGGCATACAAAACAACATTCCTATAAGCTCTAAGTTGGGGATTTTTTGCTGTGTAATCACCTTTAATTTGTTTGATAATTAATTCGGAATTGCCTCTTACCATGATTTGTTTGGCACCAACCTTCTTTAATAGTTTCAAACCAAGCATCAAAGCTTCGTACTCGGCTATGTTGTTAGTGCATTGAAAATTCAGTTTGTAAGAATGGTTCTCTGAATACCTAGATTTGTGATTGTGCAACCAAACTCCTGCTCCAGCTCCTTCTTTTCTTATGGCTCCATCGAAGTCCATGCTCTAGAAATCTACTGGCAATTCTTCACTTATTACATTTTCCTTTCTTTCTGCCTCAATGATTTCTTGGCATTCTTTCGGATCAAAGGTATCTTCTTCCAACTGAGCGATTTGTTCTCTCGTATCGCCATCGTTATATAGGATGAAGGAATCTATATTAGATTGTCTAGAGTACAGAGGATGTTATGTAGCTTTTCTTGGCTGCTGACCATATATTTCATCAGCATCTCTCTGTACAGTCTTCTCTGTTGCCCGAAAACTGGGATGGTGGCATACGACATATCCAACTGCAAAGTACCTTTCAACTTGGCCCCCCTAGACCTTAACAACAACATACCATATTTCGGGGGAATGTCCGCGACCACAACATCCATAACCATGCTTTTTGCTGGAATCTGAACTAGAGTGATACATAAGTCCTTGATCAATCTGATACATCTGACTTTGCTGGAGTCAAAAGAGTGTAAGTCCTTGTAAGGTCTGGTGACCTTGAGTCCCAGTTTTTCCATCATTGCTTTAGGCATCATGTTATGGGAAGCACCTGAATCTAACATAGCATTGTGCAGAATTAGGTTGTGTATATTAAGGCCGATGTAAAAAGGAGCGACAACACCATTGCAGTCTGAACATCAACTTCAGGGCCAAATAGGAGTTCAGGTTGATCATCGGTAAGATTTACCATGTCTGAATGATTCGTCGATCCAACAGTTAAGACCTTCATGCCTATATCAGGTTCAATGCTCAGTGCTTTGATCACCTATGATTGGTAAGAGTTCTTACTCATCAACTCGGAAAGGGGAATGGGAATTTTCACTTTGGCTAATTCCCCTTCTAGGCTGAAAGGAGTGGGTGCTCTGCTTTGGCTCAACAATTCTGATCTATCCACCATAGTTTTCAGGGTAGAATTACTTGGTCGGTTGGTTGATGAAACCTCAGTATGCGTTGATCTTTGTAAAATGGTAGGGTTTCTTTTTGCTGGAGCTTCAACATTACCTTTCTTGGGGATCTTCTTGGTAGAAGGCTCTGGAGCTTTCTTTATTGCGACTGTTTTCTTCATTTCGGTTACCTTTTTGGGGGAATTTTCATCTGTCGTTTTACTTCACAGATTGTACTGCCTGTGTACCTCCATAATGGAATTTTTAAATGCCTGTTGTTCGGTATCTTCAGCTTCTTCACTCAACTCTATTTGAGAAAGAAGGAAAAGTTCTTTCTCTTCCTGAGTGAGGAAAATTGCTTCGTTATCATGAATGTCCATGAGGTTTATGTGTGTGTCTTCTAATTATTCAATTACCTCTTCACCTTCATCGGCATAATTTTCTTGTAGGGGTGGTCTGATCTGTTGATCAGGACCTCTATGTTCTCTTTGATCCCTAGGATCTCTCTGCCTGATTTGAGGAGGATTTCTTCTGAAGTTAGGATTCTGAATTTGTGGAGTAGGTTGGTTTTCTCTAGGAGGATTTCTTTCAGCTATAGTAAGTCTCTCCATCATCCTCTCCATTGCTCTGGCTAAGGAATCTAATTTGGCATCAGAAGAAGATGTGGAAGGTTCTGCTTTAATTGTGACTCTCCTTTCAATCCTCTGTTGTGCCCTTTTAGCCAACAGGTTGGCCTCCACACTTATTGTGCTTTTCTGCATGCTTTCCAGGGTGGTGGAGTTTATCTTCCTTAATTGATATGACATATCAGCATCAAAACTGTCAGGGAGTTTTATCAATGCCAAACCTTGTGGGGGTTTAATATCGGCTGGAATCACATTGTACAGATTGTTGAAGTGGGTGCAGTAGTCTTGTACTGTCTCTCCTTGATTCCTTCTGATGTTTTTGTATTCTAACAAGATCTAGAGAGGATTTTTCTTTACCTCCCATCTGTCCAGAAAACTTCTTTGAAACACTGTAAGGTCGAGCACTGAGGCAGCACATAAGCCTTTGTACCATTTCTTGACGTCACCAGTTAGACTATGTGCATATAATCTCATTTGAATGTCAGCTTCATCTACTTCCTGCAGGTCAAAATAGTCATTCATTTTATCAACGTGTTGCTGTGTGGTTAAGGGCCCTGTACCATCAAACTATGGAAGTCTCATTTGATAATCCTAGGGCATAGCATGTAGAGGTGTGGCCAACACCAAGGGATCATATCTGGCTGCCATGATAGGTGGAGGAGGCGGGACAACAACCTGGATGATAGGTGGGGCGGTGGCAGAAGATGAGGAGGGTGAGGGACTAGCTGGCACAGAGTGAGCAGTTTGAGTTTTTGCAGTAGGGGATAGTATTTCAGGGGTCCAGGGTTGCAGGATAGTTAGATCTAACACAGTCTCAGTCACAAAGCTATCAGATTTATTTCTAAACAGGCTTTGTTTAAAAATGGTGTCAAAGTTGAGATCTTGAAGGGAAACAAGTTCCTTTGGAAGAGAAGGGGAATATGACTCCCTGACCCTTCTGCAATGGTCTTCTTTATGAGTAACTATTCTGGATTATCAGTTGCTATTGCAGGTTCCGGGTCTGGGTGGGATCGAGTATAAGCTCTTTTAGGAGCTAGATTTCTTTAATTTATATATATATATATATATATATATATATATATTAGTTTTATGAGTCTGGAATTATTATGTACAAGCTTTTAACAACCTCTAAACATTATTTCTTTCTCATATTTATAATTTGTTCAGAAACAAAATTTTCTTTTAGGAAAAATAAAACGTGGGGTTGAAAGTTTGTTCAGTTCCCCAGTGGAGTCGCCACTATGTTAACGCTCTGTAAATTCCCAGAGGTTGTCAAAGTAGAAGAAATTTACTAGAGGTAACTTTATCCAACCACTTCGAAACTGGAATCTATCCATACCATCTTCAGAGATGGATCTCTCTGTATGATTTAGCTATGTTTTAACTTTGAGATATTAGGCTAGTTAAATAAAATAAGATTGAATGGTTTGCTGTTGTTTTTGTTAAGTTGGCTGAAAAGGGTTTTGCGCCTCCATTGTGCTATGGGGTCTGTATTATAAAGATAGAAATCTAAACAGAAACTAAAAGATTCTTTTCACAGGGAAAGATAATGCATTCATTGGATTCTTTAGCAGTAAAGTGACGAATAGCAGAAAATATGAGAATATCAATTAAAGTAAAGAAGCATTTAAGAATTTATTCACTGTAATATCAGAAAGATAAACATCAAGATCTTTCAAATCCGGAAACAGGGTATACAAAGATAAATCCTGCAACATGCGCTACTTTAAAATATTAGATTGGAAAAAATTATGACAACTGAGGGAGAAAAACATTTAACATAGAAAAGAAAATATCACTAATGAATAACACGCAAGAATCTTGTGAAACATCCCTTTATATTACTGGAAGATCTCTTGATAAAAATTCCAGTCTTTCTGGCTTACAGGGTGTAAAAATCAACCCTCGATACTTCAAAGTGTGAAGTATTTATAATAAAAAATTACATACAATCCTTTCATTAAAGATTAGGACATGGTAAATTCTAAATTTAGCTAACTAACTCAACAAAATACAAAAATTCAGGAACTGTTTGATGATGTGTTGAAACTTCATGCCGATTTATGGGGTAAACTGTTGGTGAGGCCTCTGCACGACCTCATCTGACTGGATAGCTGACTAGGCTTGGACACCTCATATCCTACTCGATCAGATTGCAAAGCTATTCCCATCGAAGGTGATTGGGAATGACGAATTTGAGTAGTCTTCGGTATATTTCATCCATCTCTGTATACTTGGAAAAAGTAGGTTTGACGATGAAAATGTATCGGATCTTGTGTTGTATGCTGATGTCTGATTGTAAAGCTTCTAAGAATGTCTTGCCTGTGATACTGCCCTATATTCCTGAGAATTTTGAGCTATCTTTAGCCACAGTGGTTAGTTTCTTTTTATAATCAGAAAGTGCCATAACTTGTCATTTATGACTCTTAAACTAGGAAGGCCTTTCTTCTGCAGAGCTTCAATTTTGCTGAAAAATCTTTGCACTCCTATGTCCGTGGTTTGGACCTTTTCCTCCAGCTGTAGCATCAGTCCTCTTTTGGTCAAGACCCTCTTGACCTCGAGGATAGTTTTTGTACTATCTTCAATTTTCAAATCCTCTAACTCTTCTCTGGTTTTTGAATTTAGGAATTTAATGATCTCAGTGGCTTATGTGGGCATCTCTCCTAGTTCTACTCTTGTTTTCTCAATAGCCTCCTTGCTTCTTTGCACTGGTTCATTTTACTCGAGCATGATTTGTACCATAGGCCAAATTTCATTTACGAACTTGGTAATATCCATCCAGACACTTTCCTTGACGTCAGCAAGTGTTTTGCCTGCCACTATTTTCTTTTGAAGCTATTGCAATTCCTGTTTGAGCTTTTCTGATGTTTGTTTTTCCTTCGAGTAGGTGGTTTGGTAAGAAGACTTGAGTTCCTGAAGGTTCTCAACCTCCTTTTTAAGTCTTCTATTCTCTGTCTCTTGCAAATTCATCTCTTCCAAGGATTTTTCCACTTCTATTGTCTTCTCCAGAGCTGTCAGTGGAGCTGCTAAGGGAATTTCTGCTGCAGATGTTGTTCTTACTCCTCTGAGTGGAACTGCACTCAATGGAATGACTTCCATAGGCTTTGATTGTTCCTTATCTTTCACTAACCTTTCCAGTTCTGCTTCCATCTCTTTCAACTGTGCATTCTGCTCCATGATCAACTTAAGCATCTCATCCTTTTCACCTTCTGTCTCGGCTATCTCCTTTTCCTTTACATCTTTCGTTGGTGGTAGTTTCAACTATTTCCTCATAGATGCTATATCGATATTTTTCTTTTTAAGCATCTCCTCGACTGCTTTCGGATTCGAGGGGTCATCCCCGATCTTGAGGACCAATTCTACCAACGTCTTAATTCTATTATCCTTTGCAAAGGATGATATCTTTTCCAATTCCAGCTGTGTCTGGACATTGCTAAGAGATATCTATAGTTTAGCAGCCACAGTAGAAACATTTTCCAACGTGGAGAAAACCATTTCTCTGGTTTGTCTGTGCAGATCCATTTGATCAGCAAGGTGCACATCTCTAGTTTGAAACTCGAATATTTCTCTTTTGTAATCAGTGATGGCTTTCGGGTTCAACACCCGTGCCTGCAGAAAATCCATGTGCATTATACCCTTCTCTATATCAATTGCAGACAATAGTCTGTGCTATGTCATTGATGTTTGTTTCCAAAACTGAGCATAAGTATTGTTGGTCAGCATCTGATTTTTCTTTTTGATTAGGTCATACTTCTCAAAAACACTCAACTTTGGTCCTACTTTACTTAGCTGGTCAACTAGTGGAGTATTCATGGGCTTCTTAGGAAAAACTGTAGACATGATCTGGTTGCTTCTTGTGCTAAGAAGTGACTAATCATCTTTCATAGTTGCAATGGATTGGATTCCCTTTTTGCCAGCCGTGTCAAGTGTATGACTGGTTTTTGTCCTTTTGGTGTGTAATTGGAAATCTTCAGCCAAGACTTCAGATACGTAAGGTGAAATATCCTTCCTGGGTCTTTTCTCCTTGGGAACCTGTGGTGTGGTATTCTGTGAGATGATGATCGAAGGGTCCTGTTGTTCTATCTCAACCAGAGTGTTCGACTCCCATTCTATTTGATTGACTAACTTTTCTATCTCAGGCTTGGGTGTATGAATATATGGAACATTCTTATTTCTAACCCTCATCTCATAAATTATCTCACATGGATCATAGTGCCATATGAAACTAACCTGAAACTTCATTTCCTTCAACAGTCTGTCTGCTTTCTTCCTGGTGCTTCATCTATTACAAATGAAAGACCCTATTTGCCCTTTACTTCTAAGCTGTTGTTTCTTTTTCAGAGACATAAAATGTATGTCATCTGAGTTAATAATTTTCCTTATGTATTCCAGGGCAAATATCCTCATGGGTAGATACTTGGGCAATTTGTATGGAGCCAACTCGCATCCATATACTCTGATCTTGGTGTGGTTTTGGTAAAGATACCAGTCCCTAGTTTTTTCCAGGTCTGAGAGGTGTAAGATCCTCTGAATCTCCTCATTTATTCTCGGTTCAGGCCTACCACTAAGCATGCTCACCACTGGATGGTAGAACTACTCGATAAACTATTTGAAGCTAAATTCTATAGAATTTTGGATGGTAGAACTTCTCACCAATGAAGTCCAAGCTGTTACCGCCTGTAGCCTCCCGTCCTTGTCCATCTTCTGCATTGAAAAGGAGAATCTGTTTGCCTGAAAGAAAGTGAACATGTAGGCCAGTATTGAGGAATACTAGAACATGCCCTCTGTGGTGAAATTTTAGAATTGCTCGTGAATATTGTCTGCCATGAAAGTGTTGTAGTCAAATTGAGAGGTGGGTCTTTCTTCTGTGGAGAAAATTGACAAAAAACCCAATATGGGTTCATCCACCCATTGGTCGAAAAAATAACCAAGTAGAGTACAGAGCAACGAAATTATTTGGTTTCCCTTTACTGAGAATAGGGAGGAAGGGTATGGGGGATTTGTCTTGGGGAGATGAGCAGCTTGAGGGAGGAATAGCTTGAAAATATGGGCTCTCTGAGGGAATGATAGCCTCTGGTAAAGCTCCATGATGACTTCAAGATTGAAAGGGGAGGTGGATTCAGCTCTGGGTATCTGCATCATCTGATCAATGGCATCAGGTGTGATGAAGAAAAGAGTTTCTCCAGATGAAGATACTATAGCTCTTTGGTCGAGGATGTAATGAGCCTGGCATTTGAGGGCTAATTCAAGGAAATGGTGAACTTGGGGAAAAAGATACATAGGAAGGTTTGATTCCTAGAGCCCAATTTCATCACTCTGATCCAGGAAAATATCTTTGATCCATGATTGTAAATCTATGAAGACAAATTCACACCTGGTGTCTGTGATTAGATGATCTTTGTTGGCCAAATGGATCCTGTCGAGGTCAACAGGAGGCGGGAGGAAAGGATTTTCCTCGGCTTTTGCTTTCATGGATTTTGGCGCCATCATTGTGAAAATACCTGCAATTCAAACAAAACGTTAGTGGGGATGATTGTGGTTTTGGATGACTGACTAAAACAGAGAGAAAACGGGGAAAACTATGCTCTAGTGCGAAGGGAAGAATATTCTTTGGGGAGATGACACAGTAAGCAATGGGAGAATGAAGGAAAAAAGGTAGTTTTGAGCAAACAGATACCCGTTGGGCGCGAGAGACAGGTCAACAAGATAACAGATAAGTTAGCCTGTAATAAATGGCCAATGGGTCCTTTGGAGCGTGATATGGTAGGTGATAACAAATGAAAAATACGATCGGGAGACGTGGAGGGTGTTGATTGGGAACTGACAATGATGAAGGGACTCGTAACGTGTGATCAGGGGGGATGGACTGACAGAGTTATGAGATGTGACCTTTAGGGGAAAAAGTGGAAAATGATGTCATGGGGTGATGGGGGTATGTCAGAAGAAGGTAAGTGGTGGGAGTTTGGACCAATGGATTCCTGCCACATAGAGAAAGGGGCCCACCAGAAAACCACTCCATTCCGGACCCCTCCCCCCCCCACCGTTAAAAGTATACTGATTAGGGGGGTCTGAAAAATATCATCAGTCATCCATCGGTGCGCCTATCATTGGACCGTAGATCTGAGCACAATATTTAACCAATATTTCAGACACCCCCCCCATTAAAAGAAGAATGGTTGGGGGGATCCAGAATTCAATCTCAACCGTGGATCTAAGTGCCAACACCTCAGCCGTTCAGATGTGCGCCTTTTTTATACATGATTCTGGACCCCCCTCTATCGTTAAAGGTAGAACGATTGGGGGGGTCCGGAAAGACTTGTCAACCGTAGATCTGGGCACCCGCTCTTCAGCCGTTCATCTATGCATTTTCTTTACTCTGTGAGCACAAAGTCATATTTGCTCCGAAACTTAGGATAAGTGCATTATGTGGGTTCGCCCAAGCTTTCTCTATTTTTTATCACCATGGGGGTTAGACATCAAACCTTTAAAACACCAAAGATATGGTTCAACATTGATCATCATGCATGTTTTATTAAGATAAAACAAACGACGCATTTATGAGATTGGTCGGCCTCCCACCCACTTCTGGTTCAGCTTCCAAGTTGATTTGACATCCAAATCTTGGCTGGATCTGACTGTGTGGCTGGTCAAAGACCTAAAAATGCCCTAAACAACCCCTTTTCACTCTATAAGCTGGTTGCACAATACCTCAAAGTGATGCTATAAAACAAGGCCATGAGTGCACTACATTTTCAAGGAATTCATTTGCAAGGTTATGTTGTTGCTATTCTCTTGGGGAATCCTCTTTTCTCATCAAGAGCATACTAGCATCGTTACATTTGGGCAATCCATCTCACCTCTTGAGTGGATTAGCTTGGGATTCTTTCACCATTTTTTTCAAAGTTGTAGGAAGAGCTTAGTTGTGGGGGTCCAAGAGCCCTCCCTTGGAGGAAGAAGGGACCCAAAGTCCTCTTTCTTCTTGGTGTTTTCTTTTCACTAATATAATCCTTGCCATTGGTGACATGACTCTTATTGGTTTTTTGTTCTTATGTCTTTATGCTCAATAGTTTAGTTGTTCTTTCATTTCTTAGTTTAATTCTTAGCTTAATCTTTTATGTTTCTTTTTCTAACCCTTTCCTTTACTGTTGTCTTGCTTAGCTAACCCAACTAAGCTTGTAAGCACCTCTGTTTTGCTCATTTAGGTGACAAAAAAGGTGCAATAGATTGGTGACTCCACTAGGGAAAGGTATCAATTTCCTACTCCATTTGGGTTTTTCTAGCTCTTCTTTTGGTTTATTTAACCTGCAGGTACCTTAACTGGCCCAAGCTGACCTGCAAAAAATCCAATTCAAAGCTGAATTGAGAGAATTCCATCTGAAATTTTCTTCACAGCCGTGTGTCAGGTGTGCACAGGTTTATTGGCCCACAATCGTGCATCATGTGCATGTGCACCAAAATTACTATGTTGTTCTGCGCACCTGCGCCAAAAAGTCTATTTTGGTTTGTGCACAGGCACTCAGTGTGCCTCTGTCTACTCTGAGACCCACATAACTATGAAAAAAAATACACATTGTCAGCTTTTTTGTATTTTGGGGAAGGCCCCTAGCCTTCTTAAAAATTATTTCATGCATGTTGTAATCTGCACCACACTTAGTTCCCTCTCCATATAAAGGGATTAGTCAAAACACATATGCACTTAGGGGGTTTAAAATCATTATTTCCACTTTTGCTTTCATTTTTCCACATGGATGGCTTGCTTTGACTAAAACTATCAGTTGGAATCATTTGTAATCACATAAAACTTGCATTGGGACCAGAAGTTGGATAACAATCATTTAGTATGCTCTTTTCTCGCACTTCAAAGTGACCTTGAGAATCAGAAAAAGGTTGTTGGACAATTTCATCTCCCTTAAAAAGACTAAAACCTTTAGGTGAGGACAATAGCCCCCCTCGAGACTCCTCTTAGTTTATTTTTCAAACACATCTCAAGATTGTAACGGGCTCCATACATGCCCACATGCTACAAAGATAGGATAGTGTTGAAATTTATTTTCTTAGATTAAATCACTAGGGAAGTTTAAAGGTTTTGTAACGGGCCCATATATGCCCACATGATCACAATCTAGGATAATTTCAAAGCTTTATTAGATTAAATCACAATAGGGAGTTAAAGGAATAGTAAAGGACCCACATGTCTACATGCTAGCTTCCTAGGGACTTTTGAATTACGTAAGGTTATACCAAATGCATTTAGTTAATTAGGTAATCAACACTTGTAAGGACCAAGCGAAGTCCACATGCAACAAGGTGACACCTAATTCATTAAAACATTGGCACACTTTCACTCATTCACNAGGGAGTTAAAGGAATAGTAATGGACCCACATGTCCACATGCTAGCTTCCTAGGGACTTTTGAATTATGCAAGGTTGTACCAAAGACATTTAGTTAATTAGGTAATCAACACTTGTAAGGACTAAGTGAAGTCCACATGCAGCAAGGTGACACCTAATTCATTAAAACATTGGCACACTTTTCACTCATTCACACACAAAAGTCACTTATCATTCACATAGTTTTCATCTCGAAATGTGGAGGTAAAAGTAAGTTTCCTCCAAAGGGATTCTGAAACACCCCACCCTTTTCTTGACGAAACTATCCACTCCCATTTAATTTCAACGAGATCGGCTCACACCCCCAGTCTCTCAAACAAACCACATCTAATTTTTTTCTAAAAACTCACTAAGTTTTCTTCCACAGAAGGTGCCAAAAGAAATTTTTTAGTCTAGGTAGGATTTCGGGGATAGGCATCCAAATAACTCCCTATTATCTAGTTCTCACATTGTCAAAACAACAGAAGTTGTCAAATAGGGAACTGTAAATCCTCTAAGTCAAGTGTTCCTAACACCATAAGGCAGGGAGATACCCATGAAGGGTTGAAGGCCGAGGTCTGGTTGTTCTGTGCGTCCCCCCTTGAAGCACCCACCTCTTGGACGGGATCCAGCCTGTGACCCATTTCTTAGGCCGAAAATCTAAATGTCGCACTTTGAACGAGGTACCTAGTGACCAAATTTTAGGACATCTACCCAGGTGGCAATTGTGGGTTGCAATTGCACCTTGATCAGATTTTGTTTGGCTATTGGGAAATATCACTAGCTCTTTCGGGATATGCCCCCTTTACCTCTCATTATAACTAATTACTTCATCCTTCACTAGTTTCTCTTCTGATGACTTCAGACCCCACTGTTGAGTACTATTGGAAGGTCCGGTGCTATTTGAGAGGAAGGACATTACGTCTTTGAGGACATGAGCATTTGTTTTCTTTGATCCCCCATGCGGACAAAACCCACTTATCCACATATATGCTTCTTTTTCAAAATAGTTTATGTATGATGCACTTCTGATTACATTTGATTTAGATATAAATCGTGTAAAGTTCAAAAATTGCAGCAAACACTCTTGTTTATTTATTGCTCTCACCACCATCCGCACACATCCAATCAAATAGTCAGACATCATAGGGGACCCACAGAACCCCTGTTGTTCTAGACACTTGTTGAACCTCCCTCCTATTTTAGGGGGAGTTCCTAGTCTTGCCAATTCATCGGCTCCACCTTCTCACACCCCTGTGAGTGCCACTATCTTAGGATCATCTTTGCTTGGTTCCACCTTACTTGGGTCCAATTCCCAATGTCCACCATCCACTCGATCTCCTTTACATGGAAGAGGGGGGCCAACTTCCTCTCAGGGGGGAAGTACCAACCCAACTAGCCCCCCTCAAGGGTTAGGTTCACAAAACACTCACACCATGGCTGGAACTAATCCTCCTCCACCACTCCAGATGCCATATTTGTCCTCTCTTAACATACCAGATCTAAGAAAACTCACAAATGATTCTATATTGCATGACCCCACATGGCCTGTAATGCCTACCAAACTACCTTCAGACATCCCCAAGTTTGAAGGAAAGGTAGGGGATGACCCTGCGAACCATGTCATGACTTTCCACTTATGGTGCTCTTCCAACAACATTATGGATGATTCCATCTGACTACGATTATTTCAATGCACACTCACTGGCCCATCAGCCAAATGGTATGTAGATGAAAAATCAGGGTCCCATGCGAATTTTGAGTCCTTGGCCAAAGCATTTTTGACCTTCTTCCAATTACCAATCTTCCATGACAATGGTATTGAAATACTATCTAATTTCAAACAAACCTCAACCACACATATCTCTGATCACATCCACGAGTGGCATCGATGACATAGTTTGTGCAAAGTAGAAACCACCAAACAAAAGTGTCTTGACTGGTTTCTCAGATCACTTGTCTCTTTCCTCGGTAAAGATGTAGCTTCCACCTTCCCTCAATCAGAAGAAGAAGCCATCAGTAAGGCTCAACAATATGACCTCATCTATTCACAATCAAGTTACTTGTACACAGTACTTCATGATCTCCCAAAACTCATGCCATTTGACCAAGACAAACCTGGGATGCCTCACTCAACAGATGGATTGATTGGTAATACCATGCACCACGCACCACAACCCCAACAACCACCAATGTATGGCACACCACAATATCTATCGGCATATGAAGGAACCCCTTATTATCCCCCACCCCCTTATCAACAACCATACCATGTTTCCCTTCCTCCACCCATCAGTGGGCCACCGCCAGCACCCACAATACACCCACCTATCCAAACAAGTTCGGGCACCCCCTCTACCTCAGCTTATACTCTAAGTACTAGAGAAAGCACCATGCCTTTCTATGTACCTTATAGATCATTATCCCCACAGAATACGTACTTTCCATTCCCTAGTCCTCCACAGCCCATGGCTCCCCCACACCCTCACGCTGGGGTGAATTTTGTTCAACCCTCTCCCCTTCAGCAATATCAAAATTTTGAACAGTTGAATATGGAAAATCCGACCCATCAGTCGAATAATGCCTAAAAGAAAGGAAAAAAAAGGAACAATAGCAACCCAGGTGAAGGTGGGAATCACCCCCAACAGAACCAACCTATTGGGGGCAACCATAATCAAGAAAATCAAAACCCCCAGGTGGGAAATAACAACAGGCGTCAAGGGGAAAATAACAATAATCTTCGAACCAACTTCCCTTGTTCCCTTTGCAGTGAATTCGGTCATTATACTCATCATTGCCCCCAAATCACTAATTTTAAATGAATGAAAGACTCAGGAAATGTACCACATCCTCCAGCAATGCCTGCCCCTCAGCAGGACCCACAAGAATACATCCAAAACCCTCCCCTAGCTGTGCTGTAGAATCCCATTCCACACCAGGGTGTGATGAACACCCAAAAAGACATGCAACCTACCCCACCACAGTTGGGACAATATCTGAACCCAAACAATCCTGCAGATCACACTATCCTCCTCACTAGTGAGGAAGAAGTCCTTCTACAGACATGTAGTTGTCAATACCGTGCACCCAATGAGTCTCCTCCCATTCCCCTAGAAACAATCCTAGCACCAACGAGACCCCCATTGGTGATTCCTTGCCCTAACGCAAAAACACCTCTTTGCATCCCTCACATCCCATTGCGCAGGAATGTCCACAACCCATAGGCTAGGGCGACTCATAGTTACAGTTTGGTCAATGACTTAGCACAATCCCCGACTACCATGTCAGTCTTAGAAGTCCTTCAAACTTGTCCCACTCAACAGAAATCATTACTTTCCGCCTTGGGGGCAGTCAACCCCGCGGATACTCAACTCATCACATTCGATCTCGACAGCGAAGAACCTCACCTCCCCACTCTAATCACTTTTCAAATCCCAAAGAAAATTCAGAACATTATAGTTCATTGGTGCATCATCAATGAAGGCGCATCCACATGCATCATGTCCAAGTCTATATGGGAGAAACTCGGTTCCCTCGAACTCATACCATCTGCCATTACCTTAAGAGCTTATGATAGATGACCATATTCTCCTGAAGGGCTCTTCCAAAATGTCCTTGCAAAACTTGGGAGTAAGACCATTCTCATCGACATTGAAGATATCGATGCCCCACTCGATTATAATATCTTGTTCAGTCGTAGCTACATGTATGCTATGAAGGCAGTTGCCTCTTCTGTCTTTCGAACCATGATGTTCCCCCATAACGGGAAGATCATTACAATTGACCAAGTCTCAAATTATGAGCCTAACCCTTCTCCAACATTGATAACATTCTCCCTCTTATCCACACTAATCATGAAGCATACCCACTCATCGAAATGGGTCTCGAAATTTTCAAAGAGCCATCATTGTTAGGAACTTACCATGGTGCACCACTGCTCCTTCATCCTTCCAATCAGGTATGTGTCATATCATCCAAAGGAACTGAGATGGAGGATACCCTTCCTCCCAGGGAGGATTCTATCATATCCGACGTCCCACTAGTAGCAGAGCTTCTCCCTTATGAGCCTCCCATGAACTCGTTGACTCCACTAGTCCATGATTTCACCTCTCCCCAAGGCCATATCCCAGTTTGGGAAACAGTTCCCCAAGCCATTACTCAATTCCCCTTCTTTTACCCTCCACCAGGCATACAAGATTTCCAAGTGGCCGCAACGCTTACTCTCCCTAATATGGTGTTGGGAATCCCAGTTTGGTATTTATATCCACCAAAGATGGTTCCTTAACCATCCCTTCCCCCCCAAATAGAAGGAATCCCAATGGCGATTCCCATACTCACTCCCACCATACCCTCTACACCCCCACTCACTAACCTCCCTGCCAAAGTTGGGGGTAGGCGAAAGAAGAAGGAGCCCACAACTCCACTCCCCCCACAGGTCCAACCTCCTTGCACGCTATGTGAGAAATATGGACACCCAACCAACAAATGCCCATCTCTACCCGAGTTACGTAACCTAATTCAACTCAATAAAACATGATCATCGCTCGTCACTATAGAAATAAATGCTGCTATCTCCCCTAACACAAGTAGCAAAGGCTTGCGAACCAAATTTGCTTGCACTATATGCTCTAAATATGGCCATTATACACACCATTGCCCAACACTACCTCAATTCCAACAGACATTAGTCGCAGTACGCCGAATATTCCAGCACAAATCCAGTCCAGCTACATCATCCCTACCAAACATCACTGACATCCATTATGTCACGACTTTAGTCAATGAACGTATGAAATGCCCTTGCTCTTTATGCGAATCCTTAGATCATTTTACATACCAATTTCCTATGATCATTGAATATAGGCAATGCCAATTGACCTTGATTCAAACCCCTGCGCCCCCTACAGAATCGATGATTAACCTTACCTCATCACTAGAGATTCTTCATATCATTTCTCCTGAACCAGAGGCACTCCCTATTCCTCCGTGGTTCTTGGATGACTTATCTGAGGATTTACCCCCAAATCCCCCCAATTCTTCCATTCATTTCCCTACAGAAATTTTACATCCAACTACCACTAGTACTCCTCAGTACCTCGATATTTGGTTTATTTCGAGAGAACCATCGCAATCTCATTGCGTCGTTCACTCTACTTCTTCATCCCCAAAAGACAACCACATGGTGACAGTCCCTGATATCACTCTTTTAGATCCCTTATATTCTGTCCAATTCCACTGTGACGAGGACATACTCGAAGAATTAAACACCCTCGACTACCCATGGGATGCACTACACCACCGAGCGCTCTTCTTTCCTCAAGAATCCTTCACGCTTCCTAACCAACACCCCATATACACAGTCGAAACCAAGGATTTTATCCCATTAGGGCATATCAACTGATTCAACAACCCCATCCCTGCCCCTGAAGCTTTTGAAGATGACAACATGGCCAACATTTCCCTGACCATCAAAATCAATATTTCCATCAAAAATGGAGTCGTCGAGGAAATCACCATTTGCGCCGCATGCACTACTATAGAAATCACTGTTTACAAAGCCCTCTTTCAAGAATATCAGGATATTTTTTCCTGGTCATACACAAAGATGCCTGGTCTTGATCCCTCTATTGTCAAACATTGCATAGACACATGCGTGGATATTACTGGATGTCCCATGCACTGGGGGGCCCACACTCACAAAGCCCCCTATACAACCCTCCGTACTGGCCCTGCTCACAAATAGAAAATCTAATTCTATGCAGGATGATAAGACTACTAACCTGAAGCTCGTTGGTCCTGAATCGGATGCCTTGTTCTCCCGAAATCTCCAAATCTCCTCTGAATATCTCTCGTCGAATCACTCTGACAGTGGGTACAAATGAGGTGGAAATATGGGCCCTACAGCTATATATAGCCCTTTCTTCCAAACTTCCAAACCCCAGTCCGGGAGCTCCGGGTGTCCATTTTTTGATCTATCTTTAGCAACGGGATTAGCATCCCGTTATCTACATCAAGACATTCCCTAGGCCATTTTTTATCCTTAGCCCCCGGTGCGCCATTTTTTCATAACCCGTCCAGGTATGCATGCTCATGTTCAAAATTATCAAATAAATGCTTGTATGTTCGATTTTCTTCAGATATTGTTCACGTCGGGTATTTGGTTTTCATGTGTGTAGGTACTTGGTCATCATACATCAATGCAACCCCTTCAGGTATATAAAAAACACTAGTATGTAATCATTCCCTCTGAATCTCCATTGCATATCCAATCACACCCTTTGAAATTTGTCTTTAGGGTCCCCAATATTTGGCTC
This sequence comes from Picea sitchensis, assembly GCA_010110895.2. Classification (NCBI taxonomy): domain Eukaryota; kingdom Viridiplantae; phylum Streptophyta; class Pinopsida; order Pinales; family Pinaceae; genus Picea; species Picea sitchensis. Next base: position 36,193 of record SNQJ01S0014391.1, on the reverse strand, counting down.
TGCGGTACCGACACCTCCATTACATTTTGGGTACTGTCACCCGATAGCACTCTCCCCCACATGAGTTGTCCCATTCATAGCACCCTTTGGCACTTTGACACTCATGCTATTTTTCAACCCTTTAGGGATGGGAGTCCTGATAGTCTTACACCATGTCATGAATCAATCACATACTCATCCTCCTCATTTTGCTAGCTTTCCCCATGGACTCCCATGATTATCTCTTCAAGGTTCTCTTTTGACTGCACCTCCGCAGTATCATTAACCCTCCATTTCATCCACAATCAGTTTGCCCATCTGCAAATTTCCCTCCATTTCATCTACCTCATACAGAAGCCCACCCATGGGGCCCCCAAACTCCACCAGTTCTCCAAGAAAAATGCGCCCTAACCGGCCCAACCATATTTCATTGGGGCACCCGTTTCTGTATTTGTACACTCATCCCAAATTATTCTATATAAAATGTAAAAAGCCTTTGTTTCCATCATTTACATATCTTTTTGTCGTCACCTTTGGCGAATTTCTTCCCTTTTTGGAAAACGTAACCCATGTTGCCCTTGGCTGGGGCACTCCTTATCATCTACTCCTGTTGACATCATCCATATACTATGAGTATCCCACAGGCCACCTACCTCTGTTCTCTGAGTTTGTTCACTTTGTCTCGCCTCTGGCACAACTTATCCCACATCTTGTTGTCCCCTTGACACTCGACCTAGTTGAACGTTGTGGCCACTTATACTTTGCATATACCCCCAACCAAGGGCAGTTTTGAGTCTTCATACATCTTGATTTCATCCATGTACCTCCTCAGTTCCTGAACTCACCTAGTAGATTTCACGAAGCCCGTTGCTTCATTTCTTAGTTTAATTCTTAGTTTAGTCTTTTATGTTTCTTTTTCTAACCGTTTCCTTTACTGCTGTCTTGCTTAGCTAACCCAACTAAGCTTGTAAGCACCTCTGTTTTGCTCATTTAGGTGACAAAAGAGGCACAACACCTGTCCTTTGATCAGTTTAGTATGTTTTATTTCAATGTCGTATTCCAGAATAACCACAATCCATTTTCCTCTCCTACCATCTGGATTATCCTGGGTCAAGATATCCTCAACCACTATGTTTGGGACGTATGCAATTGTGTGAGAGTGGAGAATATAGACTGTAAAATATTTTATAGCCTTTACCAGAGAAAAGGCTTGTTTCTCCATAATGTTATATTTCAACGTTGCGTCTCTTAAAGCTTTGCTGAAAAACGCTATGGGTTGCTCGTACCCTTCACTGTTTTTCTATAACAATACCACTGCTATAGTGTGCTCAGATGTGAAGGAGAAAAGATAAAAGTATTTGGTATAAACTGGGCTAATTAGAATTGGGGCTTGGGTGAGAACATGTTTCACCTGCTCAAATGACTGTTTGGACTTGGTGTTCCATTTGATTTTTGTGTCTTTTTTCAACATATTAGTGATATTCCTGAGAAGTTCGGCCAAGTTTGGTATGAATCTTCTAAGGAAAATTATTTTGCCAATGAAATATTGCAGTTCTTTGATATTACTAGGGCGTTCCACCTCCTAGATGGCTTCTATTCTGATGGGATCTATTTTAATTCTGTCTTTTGAGCTTATGTGTCCTAGTAGTTTACCCTCCTCTAACCTAAAAAGGATTTTCTTATGATTCAATGAAATCCCAAATTTCCTGCACTTATGAAACACACGTCTGAGGTGGAGCAAGTGTTCCTCATCAGATTTGGAGTAAATAGTTACATCATCTATATAAATGACTATAAATCTCCCAGTCTCATCCACAAAATCAATATCCATTTCTCTTTGAAAAGTAGCCCCAACGTTCAACAGATCAAAAGGCATCTTCATATACATGAAGGTTTCCTAGGGTGTGGTAAAAACTATCTTCTCTTGATCTTCTGGATGGATCAGAACTTGGTTATAACCAGAGAAACCATCTAGTAAGGAGATCCTACTAGATCCAACCACCTTTTGTAAAATATGGTCCATTTTGGGCAAAGGGTAATTGTCTTTGAGAGAGACTTTGTTCAGATTTCTGAAATCTATACAAAGTCTGATCTCACCAGTTTTCTTCCTAGTCGGAACTAGGTTAGAAACCCATTTGGAAAATCTCAAGGGGACTATAATCTTTGCATCATAGATCTTTTTTATTTCTTTCTCTATCAGGGGAAGCAACTTGGGATTAATTCTCCTAAGTTTATGTCTGAAAGGTTTGTGTTCTTCTTTTATGGGAATCCGATGCTGTATGATACTTGTGTCATAGGATTTTAAGTCCTCATAACCCTAGGCAAAAACATCTATATATTCCTTAAAAAGTTCAATGTATTTTCGTTTTTTCTCTGCTGGCAGAGATTTAGACAGTTTTATTATTTTGGGGTTTTCTTCTATTCCTATGTTGAACTCTTCAACCTCTTTACCACTAGCTTCAATTTTTGGTTTTTTGGCTACAATGTTAAAATCAAACAAGTCTTCCAATGGAACCAAACCTCTAGGTAACACATTATTTTTCAATTGTAGAATATCAGAATCTACATCGTTTTCATTGAATTCTTCAACATCCATTTTATTTACACTACCATTCTTAAAAACAGATTTATTTACAATTTCGTCATCATTTTCTAAATCTATGTTTGTACATTCAAAATCATTATTGCGTTGTAGAAAATCTTCGATTTGATCATCATTTCCAAATACCTGCCAATATCTGATGTTGTCAGGAACGGTTGGTCTGCACTTCACCTCCACTATGTACTTGTGAGTGGGACGAAAAGGGATTTTACAGGTAGTTGTTGACATAGCTAGCCCGTCTGCAAGTATATTTTGTCCCCTAGGAATTACCTACAAGTCAATCTCAGTAAAGCATTGAAGAGCATATAAAACAAAATTCCTATAGGCTCTAAGTCTGGGATGTTTTTCTTCACACACAACTTTGATTTTCTTGATAATCAATTCAGAATCACCCCTTACCATTATCTTCTTGGCACTAACTTTTTTCAATAATTCCAGGCCGAGCATTAAAGCCTTGTACTCGGCTATGTTGTTAGTACATTGGAAGTTCAGTTTGTAGGAATGATTCTCGGAACACTTTGACCTGTGGTTATGCAACCAAAATCCGTCTCCAACTCCTTCTTTACTCATAGCACCATCGAAGTCCATGCTCCAAAAATCTGCTGGCAACTCCTCATTATCTTCAATCATGGGGTTTCTTTCTTCGACAACTGCTTTATCATCCTTCGGATTAGGTGCATCATCCTCCAGTTGTGCGATTTGTTTTTCAAAGTCACCATCATTGTATAGAATAAAAGAGTCCAGATCAGAGTATGTAGAGTATAGAGGGTAGTTGCGTGGCTTTTCTTGGCTGCTGACCATATACTTCATTAGTGTATCCCTGTAAAGTCTCCTCTGTTGTCCGAAAACCAGAATGGTGGCGTAAGACATATCTAGCTGTAGGGTTCCTCTCAATTTATCTCCCCAATACCTTGATAGAAACATACCATACTTGGGGGGAATGCCTACGACGATGATATCCATCACCATACTTTTTTTGGGGATTTGAGCCAAGGTGATGAATAAGTCTTTAATCAGGCCTATACATTTGACTTTGCTGGAGTCAAAAGAATGCAAATCTTTGTAGGGTTTGGTGACCTCGAGTCCCAACTTTTCCATCACATCTTTGGGCATTAGGTTGTGAGAGGCACCTGAATCTAGCATAGCATTGTGTAATATCAGATCCTGGATGTGTAGGATGATGTAAAAAGGGGCCATGGCACCATTATCAGTTTGACCATCAACTCCAGGACCAAACAAAAGCTTAGGTTGATCATCGGCAAGGTTTACTGTGTCAGAGTGGTGTATAGATCCAACATTCAAATATTTGGTACCTATCTCGGGCTCGATGCTTAAATATTTTATCACCTGAGACCAATAAGCGTTCTTATTCATCAGCTCGAAGAGGGGAATGGGAATCTTGAATTTCGCTAGTTCCCCTTCAAGGCTGAAAAGAATGGTGGTTTTGTTTAAGCTTTGTACTTCTGATTTATTGGTAGGAGATATATGTCCAGGTGTACCTATTTGAATGGTTGATGAAACTTCAGTCTGACTTGTTCTTTTAAGTATTTCTAGAGTTTTTTGCGTAGGAGATTCAACATCATTTCACCCAGAGACTTTCTTGGGAGGGTTTTTTGAGGTTTTCTTGGTTTCAGCAGCCTTCTTCAGAGAGTTCTCATTTGGCTTCTTGCTTCTCAAGTTATACTTCCTGTGAACCTCCATTATAGAGTTCTCAAAGCCTTGCTATTTTGTTTTCTCATCTTCCTCATTTACCTCTGTTTGTGAAAGGAGAAAGATTCTGTGCTCTTCCTGGGTGAGAAAAATGGATTCATGATCATCATTGTGATCACCCATTAGGTTTATATGAGTTTAATCAAACTCCTCAATTACTTCCTCGCCATCATCAACATAATTCTCCTGGAGAGGTGGTCTAATCTGTTGATCAAGTCCCCTTTGTTCCCTTTGATCTCTAGGATCTCTCTGCCTGATCAAGGTGGATTTCTTCTGAAGTTTGGGTTTCTAATTTGAGGGACAACTTGGTTCTCCCTAGGTGGGTTCTTGTCAGTTATGGTGAGTCTTTCCATAATTTTCTCCATAGGTCTGGTTAGAGAATCTAATTTGGCATCTGATGAGAAAGTAGAAAGTTCTTATTTGATGGTGACTCTCTTTTCTGTTCTCTGCTTGGCCCTCCTGTCCAAAATATTTGCTTCCACACTAATGACACTTCTTTGCATGTCTTCCAGAGTTGTTGTGTTTCTTTCCATCAACTGATATGACATGTTAGCGTCAAAGCCGTCAGGTAATTTTATTAATGCCAAACCTTGTGGTGGTTTGATATTAGCAGGGATAACATTGTATATATTGTTGAAACAAGTGCAGTAATCATGCACTGTCTCTCCTTGGTTCCTTTTGATATTCTCATACTCTAACAGGATCTGGAGATGATTTTTCTTTACCTCCCACCTGTCAATGAAGGTTTGATGAAAGACAATAATATCACTAATGGTAGCAGCACGTAAGGTTTTGAACCATTTTTTAACTTCTCCAGTTAGATTTTGTGCAAATAATATCATCTGCACATCAGCTTCACCTACTTCCTGCAGGTCAAAATAATCATTCATTTTGTCAACATGTTGTTGTGCATTCAAGGGACCATCACTATCAAACTGTGAGAATCTGGTTTGATAATCTTGAGGCATGTCATGCAAAGGAGCAACCAATACCAATGGAGCACATCTTGCTACCATGATTGGTGGAGGAGGCTAAACAACAGCCTATGTGACAGGAGAGGTAGTGACTAAAGCTATAGAAGATGAAGGGCTTGGAGGAATGGAGTGACCTAGTTTAGGTTTAGCAGAAACTGTAGCAATAGTTAAAACAGGAAGTTCAACAGACTGCTAAAGGTGGAGTTTTTCTAAGGCTTGACCAATATTCCCAACTAGGTCTTCGAGCCTATCAGTCTCGGGGTGAAAACTTTGATCAACTTCAGCTCTAGGAGAGAGTATTTCAGGGGTCCTGGGCTGAAAAACGGTTTGATCTAAGACTATTGTACTGATAAAACTGTCAGATTTTGTCATGAAAAGATTTGGTTGAAAGGATGTATCAGACTCAAGGTCTGGATGAACAACTAACTTCTTTGGGATGGAAAGGGACCTTGGAAATGGGTTGTTACTCCTTGAAATCTCTGCAGTGTTTTTCTTCCTGAGTAATCTTTCGGGGTTATCTATTGCTATTGTAGGTTCTGGGTCAGGATGAGATCTAGTAAAAATTCTTTTGGGAGCCAGAACTGTTGATTTTATTCCTTTTTTTGGAGATTTTTAACTATTATATACAAACTTTAACAACCTTTGAACATCATTTCTAGATAATATTTAGGGTTTGTGATTCTTTCAGAAATAAAGTTATCTTTGTCTAGGGGAAATAAATCAAGGTGTGGAAATTTTGTTCAGTTCTTCCCCAGCGGAGCTGCCATTTATGTTATCACTCTGTAAATTCCCAGAGGTTTTTGTGAGGCAAGAAGAAATTTATCAGAGGTAACCTTAACCAACCACTTCGAATCTGGGAGCTAGCCCTACCAGTTTCGGAGAGGGATCTATTTGTAAGATTTAGATTTGTTTGGATTTTTAGATCTTAGGCTAGTTAAAAAAGAATAGAACCGAGTTGTTTGTATTGTTTTTTAATTAAAATGGTTGAATGCCACTTACACTTCCATTGGGCTATGGGGTCTATTTTATAAAATAGAGGTCAAATATAGTTTTTAGAAGATTCATTTTATAGGGAGAGATAGTGCAACTGCTGGATTCTTTAGGAATAAAATGATGTATTGCTGAAAAAGGTAAGATATCAGTTAGAACAAAAAAGAATTTAAGAATTTTTTTGTTATAACATCAGAAGGAAAACATCTACATCTATAAAATATTAAGAATAGAGTACACAATGGAAAATTCTGCAACTTTAACTTCTTTTAAAGATTAGATTAGAAAAACAATATGATAACTGAGAAAGAAAACCTTTTTACGAAGACAGAGAAAACTTCACCGATAGATAACACGCAGGAATCCTATGAAATGTCTCTGTGTATTACTAGAATAACCTTTTGATAAAAATTGCAATGTTTACATCTTGCTTGGGCATAAAGATTAACCCTCATTACTTCTAAATTTGAAATATTTATAATCAATATTACAAACGACCCTGTCATTAATTATCAGGACATGGCAGAACTGAATCTAACTAACTAGCTAACAAGATGCAGAAATATAGTAACTGTTGATACTGAGAGAGGGGTGAATCGGTATCAAGTACAATTTAATTTTTTTTTCAACTTATACTTAAACCATTCAACTATATCCAATGAGAAATGGACAATAGTATAAGAGTTACACCAATACACCATAATACACCATGCACAATATATGAGAAATAATCAATAGTTATTGTTCAAGGGAAGTAATGACTTCCAAGAAATTGCTACAACTTCAAATGTAAAGGGAGGGATAAACCTCAGAGAGGAAGATACAGTCTCAAATATCAAGGAGATATTTGAACTCCTCCATCCCTTGCCTTCCTTCCACCCAAAATATATGAGATAATCAAAGTTTACATTAAATCATCACCATCAACCAATCATCGCAGAACTGATATACGAGACTTCTTCAATTTACGCAATTATTCAATTCTTGGGTACTCTAATCCTGTAGATAAGCTTACTCAATGTATTCTCTGAAACTCCTCCAATTTTTCCTCCTTGAATCCTCCCCAAAAAGGGTTATGAAAGAATGGTAGACTTTATTCAATTGGTCTATTAGGTGAACTTGCACATAATGCCCACCGTGCTCAATAATTAACATTTGATTCCGAAACTCTCGCTGAGAGCTAAAGTCAGTACTATTTCCAATGAAATTAGTCCCACTTCATTTTGGATTCTCGATGAAGAAGTTATGATTTTTTTTATCTAGAACACATGTTTATTGACTGGCTTTAGGACTAGGTCTTAAACCCTATCTTCCACGAGTGTATCTCCATAATTATATAGTGAATGAGAGCTAAATTTTTACAAAGGTACCTTGATATGAATATTCTCAATACAGAGATTTCCTGTTGAATCGTTCTAGAAAAATTATAGCAAAAATGGTGAATGGCTTTGAAAATAACATACCTTAGCTAGCACCATCATCACCAAAAGACTTTTGGCCCTCCCTTGAAATCCTTCTTTTCTTCTTATTAACTCTGAAATATGACTTGTATCAAATGCCGTTTTATTTATATTTTATGTCACTTTCATAACATTAGAATGGGCGACACTTTTTATTTTTTAATTCTTTCTTTAATTATCTTCGGGGCCTACATGTGCTTCTTCTTCAATTCCTTTGTCTTCAAAGAAATTCATTTCTCCTCAATACATGGGGATCCGCGTGACATTACCACATACCACCGGAACAACATGATGCATACTATCCATCCTTAGATACAACATGATGTATACTATCCATCCATGGGTGTTGTATCTGCATGTGCATTTTCCTTCATGTCCAAATACCTTCATCAATCTTGCGGTCCAAAACCCATGACTAGGGTTGACATCAATGACAACAACCAATCTTCCAACAATTTCCCCCTTTGTCATTGATGGAAACACTCATGCTCCCCCTATCATCATGATTCCAATTTCTCTCCCCCTTTGACATCAATGGCAAAGGGTATGGTTTCTCCCCCTGATTTTAATGGCAAAAGGTAACCTTCTTCTTTGGGAATTCTCCCCCTAAACATGTGGCACTCAATAATACTTCATCCTTATTTTTGGTCTTTGGGACTTTTTCTTCCTTGGAATCCTTTTGTGTAGCTTCTGTATTCTCTCTCTTCTTCATGTCTAGGATGTATATGTTGCTCGGTCCTCTTGTTGCAGTTGCAACCAATCTTCCTGAGTTATTTTCTCTGATTTTACATTTTCGGAAGTCAAACGTAAGAGTGTATCCTTGATCACATATTTTGCTGACACTGAGGAGATTATGCTTCAAATCTTCAACCAATAGGAATTTTCCTACTTTTACATTTTCACTTCCAAAATTTACAGTTCATTTTCTAAGTATTTTGGTAGATGAGTCATCTTCAAATGCAACATTTCCACCCTTTTTCTTCAAGATGACAAATTTGCTTTGATCTCCAGTCATATGAGATGAGCACCCACTATCTATGAACCATTCATCTTCTTATTTGCATTCTTTAGCGACTAATGTTATTCGACAATTTTCATTGTGTGGAATTTCTTTCCTTTTCCATGTTGTAGTTGGTATGAAGACATTTGGCATATGATTATCTTCCTTCATCTCTCTGCAATCTCATGCTTTGTGACCAAGATTATTGCACTTGTAACATACAATATTTTGATCCATTAATGGGTCAAATGGATTATAATTTATGCTGAAAGGTCTACGAACATTTTCATGTCTACTATTTTCACCATTCATGTATCTTGCATAGTTATTCCTTTCATTGATTCTACAATTGATTGCCTTGTGTCCAAAATTTCCACAAGTATAACAATGTCCAAGAAAGAAATTTTGATACCTGGGC